>OY728160.1:717209637-717448730 GCA_963277665.1 Viscum album
GTGAGCCCGATATATCTCTCCAATGCATTGGTTAACGCAAAGGAGTGAAACATTAAGTTTTCTCAGAAGAGATTTAGGGAATATACTGTGGTGGGTATTCCAAACGTAACCAAGAGGGTTACTCCCTATGTAAGAATGTTATGAATGCCTCAAGTTACCTTTATGTCTTATGATTTCTATGATTTTTTCATGATTTGATGAGGTATGTTAAAGTGCCTATGTTTTATGGGTAAAGTATGATTTCATTCTTATGTATATATGAACTCATGTTTCCTTTCCATATTTTTATATCCCTTACTGAGCTTTTTATGCTCATCCCAAGTTTTTTTGAAATGTTTTTTACAGGTCAAGGGAAAGGTGCATGATATGATGATAGTGTCAAGGGAGTATAAAGAAAGAATCCATGTTTTATTTTAAATATGTTTCTGTTGATGGAAAAAAATGAATACTGACTTTATGTAACCACTTTGTTTAAATGTGGAATGTAATGCAAGTTTTATGATCTAATTCTCTAAATCTCTAAACCTGAAAAGATCCTCAATGTGTAATCTTGTAATAACTCAATATTTTGTATGTGTGTTTGTATGTGTGTGTGTCTGTATGTATGTATGTATGTCTGTATGTGTGTGTGTGTCTAGAAAAATGACGATTCCTGAAGATGTTTTGCTCTTTCAACCCAATTAAGAGATGAGGCCTAGTTAGCACTTTGACTTTCTTTATAAAAATGGAAACCTCCTCTTAAGGCATGCCCCCCTTGATTTGAAAATGAGGTGAGTGTGATAAATGTGGGATTTTTATTATTTTCCTAGGGAATAGGATTGTTCTTGGTTTGTGCGTGACTTAAAAAAGGGAACGCTTAAGGTGGGAGTTCATAAGTGAGAAGGTGATATATATGTATATGATTCCTTGATAAAGCTAACCTCTATTTTAATTATTATAGGTAACCTTAGGTATTTATATTGGATCCTAGGTATACATACTTCACTGGTTGAGATTACGCACTAGCTAGAGGCCCTTAGTATGTATCCTAAGTACTTTTGGGATGTATCCTTTGATCGAGCTATTAAGGGTGTTTCCAAGTGTTAGGGAAGTGTTTTAGATAACCAGCATCAGTAGATATTGATTATGAGATAATATTATAGATTTTTTATAGGCTATCTCAATCAATACCTGAGATCCCATGACACATATTTTACACATATGCTACATTTCTCTATTTTCTAGTATCTTTATAAATTGACACCCCTTCTTTTCATTCCATGTTAAAATACTTATTTCAGTATTGATTATATTTTAAAGGAATTTATTGAAATATCTTATCATGAATTAGAAACTATTTTTTAAATGTAATGGAAAATAGTTTTTCTTAAAAATGGAATTTTTTTACTTGCTTTTGAAAATAATAGAAAAAACTTATTTTTATATGTCTTATCTTCAAAATACCATGAATTTATTTTCTTTTTAAAGTTAAGGCATAAGGAATAGTTTATTTTATCACACCTAGTGATTTTAATACTCATGCCTATATATATCTATTTTTTTAGCTTCTGGTGTTGCTTACAACACAGACTCGGTCATCGTAGAGTGATGTTGGTTCAATGGTTGGTGGTCACCAATAAGGTCACATGGAGGTATGTACGGTCTTATTTCTTTACACTAATAGTTTTTATTTTTATTGTTTAGTTTTTATTTATGTATTTGTCTATCATTTATGGGATAATTATTCCCACTTGAGTATATTTGATTCCTAGCACTAGTTTTTAGCCTGAGATAATCGGGAACGCCTCTTGGGCCTTATTTCAAGCCAGCTCGGGTGACCGGTTCAAGGTTGACCCTGGTTGTTTCATGAAATAAAATCACTTTACAATTAATTGGTTGGTTATTTACTCAGAATTTTTCAATAATTTATATTGAGTATGAAATTTATATGCATGTATTTTATTAATTAGTTAATACTATTCTTACCCAACAATTTAACCGATAGGTTATAAAAATTATATAATTTTTGGGTCGTTTAAGCTCGGTGTTGTGTGTCGAATATACTATCAAACATAATACTCTTATTTTAAAATCATGGGGTGTTATAGAAAAACATATATTAGGGAAAATAACCCTATAAATGAATTTGAGTATAATTTTAAGTTTAGTATAGAATCCTAAACATTATTAGGGTATATATAATGTGGTTTCTCAATATGATTATTGTTTCCCATGCTATGCTTTTTGGTTTTATTCAGTGGCTAGAACAATAAAGAACCATGTTAACATTGAACATAATGTAAAATATGGTGAATATGAGAAACCAAAAGGAGTGATTACTGGATTGAAATATATTATGATTATTCATAATCATTTATCACGATATATGATTAAAAACTTTCTCCTTAAGCAACTCTTCGACTCACCAAATAAGAGAAGTATGAAGTTTTTTGAGAACTCAGGTAGTAAATATCATGGTGGAAATAAGGCACAATTTTCTTCATGTTAGAAATGTGGAAAGACACATTTTAGAAAATTTATCAAAGGAATGGGAAAAATTTTATGTGTGTAAAGAAGGGAATTAATCAATGAATTGTTTTGGAAAAATTAATAGTAATATGGAAGTGAATAAATTACATCCTACAACACCATCTGTAGTTAAATGTATTATGTGTGGGGAATATGGGAATTATTGGAGTCAATGTCCAAATATGAGGGTTGAATCTTAGACCAAGGAAAGATCTATGTTATGGAAATCATTTAAGTGTAAGTATTTAAGTGTTTATGTATTGGTACTTGAGAATTATTTTGTAGATATATTAAAATATTCTGGATATAAGAATCATGAAACATATAAGGATTATTCCATAATAGTTTTCCTTTAATGATTTTAAAACATATGTTAAATGGTAGAAAACCTAGAAAAGTGGTTTGGTAATAAGATGGTATTTTTTTAAAACAAATGATTGAGGTACTAATAACCCTTTATATGTGTTTGATATTAGGATAAACATAAAGTGTCTTGGGATGATAATTCTGTGTTTGATCATAATTTTATTGGAATGTATACCCCCATTTAATTTTTATGTGATGGTATTTTAACTTGATTAAAGATATTTTGGAATTCATTTATGGTAATACAACCTTTTGATTTAGTATATGTTTTACTAAAAAGGATATTTGGGGGATAATTCTATTATATTTTTTGGAAATAAGTTTTCATTTATTGATAACCTTTATGTTTAATAGGATTTTGAGGATGAGTTATTTATGGATTTTTAGGGGAAAGAGTTAGTATATTTTGGGAATAAATCATATAGAAAACCAAAGTAGTTAAAAAAATTATATTTTGAGTAATTATATTTTTGAGGATGTTCATCAAAATATTTGGAATGATATAATTTTTTATTAAGGGAAGAACGTAAGTTGGATAAAAAACTCATCACATTCAGAAAGGACATAGTGCTTGAACCCACAACCGAAGAGTGATAAGGGTGTGGTGCCTACCACTGGCCTACGTGATGTCAGGGTCAGTATGAAATTTTTTTACTTAAATTATTTGACATATAAATAATAATTTTATTTTCAGAAACATATTATAGGATCAAGATTTTTTAATTTTATTGGATTTTTAAGTGATTAATTTCATTCTGGAAGACACATCATTGGGTTGAAGTATATATAACCATGAGGTTTAACATAAAGGATTATTTGGGAAGAATGCTATTAAATATTTTAGAACTGAAATATGAAGTGTATGAGATAACATTTGAGGTTAAAAAAATTAATGTTTAGGTTATAGGTGTTATATAGGACATATGAGATATAGATAAATTTATTGGTGATTCAAGTTATTAGTATATGTGATCAAAGTATTCACATGTTTGTAATGTGACATTATGAACCAATTTATGTTGTCTCATGATAAATGTTTAATAATTTTTTTGGGTTTTGAATATGGTTGATAATATTTTGGATGATACTTAAGGTTAACCACTTATAAAATGGATTAAGTTAAACTTTGGATATTATTGTTTGAGGTTAAAGTATGATTTATCTTATTAGATAACCTATGCTAGCCATTTTAGATTTGGTAAATATTTAGAGGCAGAAAGAATGGGTTATGGATTTTATGATTCATAAAAAATGATTCAGGCATAAAAAAAATTTATATTGAATATCCATATCCAGACATAAGATATAAAGTGTAAATATATCAAAAAACAACTAAAGGATGATATTGTTCTTATGATATGGAAATAAATCAAGTAAGTTTATTTTCTCGAGTGCTTTATATAGGTATAAAAATAATCCTTAACTTTAAGAAATGGAACTTTAAATAGAAACAATATCCTCTAAATTTTCTTGTCTAGAAATTAGTGGCTTTTTAACCCATCACATATTTATGGTTTTGGGATGGTTACCTTTCACATGACCATGTTCTCTATCACTCTCTTTTAATCCTTGGGTATTATTTCTTTCCACTATGTTCATATTCTCACCTCCCACCAATGTTATCTTATTAAAAAACCTAGTTTTTTTATGAACTTCATATATCCTTATCCTTATTTTTAAGAGGAAACTTTCTTAACCCATTTTATGATGTGGGTTTTCCACAAAGGTATTTTCAAATGTCAACCCATTAATTTCCAAGAACAATTTCAAATTGCGAGAATGTAATTTATTGAAGGGGGAGAATATAACACCCCAATAATTTATGGTATATTTATTTTTAAATAAATTTAATATCATTGAATTTAAATTTTTCACAAAACTTGGAGATTTTAAAATAACATTATGTTCGATAGTGTATAAAACATGCAACAACAAGCTTTAATGAAATGTGAAATATTATTATTTAAATATTATTGTCATAACATTGTTGTTAAAATGGAGGGTATGAACAGAACAAACTATAATATGAAATATATATATCTCCTACTCAATGAAAATAAATTTATTAATTCTTGGGAAATAACCACTCAATTTTTAGTAAAATCAAATTATTCTTCAAAAATATTTTTTCATCAAAATTGATTTTTAATACTTTTTTTGAGGAAATATCTTGAATTTTTTCTAAAGTATTTAGAAAATATATTTGATAAATTTATTTTAATTTTTGAAATCATCATATCAAATTTATTTTAGGATGAATTTTTTATATTTTTCTGAGAAGATAGATTTTCCAGTGAATACTGAAAAATACTAATTTTTATTGAAAACTGTATTTTTGTTTAAATATTTTACAAAGAAATATTTTGTTTTAAAATAGTTTCAAAGTAAAATTACCACTTTAATATAATTAGTAATCCAATTATGTTTATTGGAATCATTTTTATCATTTAATTTAGTATAAAAATATTTTTATACTTAAAATGGTATTTTTCTAAAAATATTTTTTCATTGCAATTTGCATTTTAATATTAAATTAAATTATACCACTTATAGTAAATGAATCATTAAAAATATATTCCATATTTTAAATTAGGAGGTCATAATTTAGTAAAAATTTCCCTTTTATTTCATTATATTATGAATAGTAACCATAGTAAATTTTGTTACCATGGTAAAGGGTAAATCGGGTAATTTAGGTTAAAAATAAAATGATAAATACTAACAAATAACCCTAAAAATTTCCTAAATTTTATTTTATGAATCCATTTCATCAATAATCATTAAATATTTGGTTATATGAACTTTTCTATTTGTATGATATTATAATCCTTAAAATATTTTATATAAAGAAAAGTCAAAAATATCACACTCTTATTTTTAATAACTATAATATTTTTAACATGGGTATAACCGAAATATATGTTTGATTATAAATAAAAAATTTAAATATAAATTATTTATCTACATAATGGTAATTTAATTTTAATTTTTAGTGAAGAAATAATTACTTCAAATTCTTACACAATACTGATGCAGTAATTATTTAATTAATAGAAAAATAAAATAAAAGATATTAAAATCATTACAAGCAGTATAATTTGAAGGAATTAATATGAACCTTGAATTTTATAGATAAAAATGATATATTAGTTTCATGAACCAGACTGTATACCTTGGTATCTTGATACCCAAGATCACACTAACAATAACTAAAGGGAATTCTCGATCCCCATGGGTTGGAGACTAGCTCCTAGCATCATACAAGATCAAGAGGGAAAAAGTTCAAAAAATAGTGGAAGATAAAAGTTTAAAAGTTAGTATGATCTATAACTCCCAGACCCCAGTTACCCAGAATCTGTGCATTATTACATAACATTGGCATGATACTAGGAATCATGTCCCGAAAGACCGATCAGTTTAATATCCTTAGAAGTACTAGATACATACATAAGTTTTACATTACATCATGAAATAAAAAAACATTATTTCCCCTTTGAAAACTCGTATATCCCTTAGCCTATTCCTATAGGTTAATCTTAATATACTTCTTTGAATCCTGAAAAATTAAAACATAAGAAAGGGGTGAGCTCAGATTCTCAGTAAGGATAACAATATAGCAGAAACTGTCATAAATAAGAACAAACATTTAAGGCAATGTATAAGACTAGAACACAAGACTTTTAAACTTAAAATTAAACATAATATATCAAAGATAAATCAAATAATTCTATTTAGTTATTCACATGGATATTATACTAGTTGAATAATCACATGTAATATCAGTAGCCAATTTCATAATGATCGCGTGGATAATGTCAGACTGTATAACCACATAGTCAAGGCCTTATTTCAAGACTAAAAATAAGATTTTGTCAAGGTCTTGTGTCAAGACACTAGTTTGTCTCATTAGAACTACCAATGCATTGACGAGCTATGACAGGCTCCACCCGTCACTTATTATTTCAATGCATTCCTCATATGAAAGGGTGAAACATAATATAAACATTCGTATTTAAAATAGCATATGAAATGTCAATACTTTAATTGTAAACCATGAATGGTATAAAAATAGCACATCCATATTCAAAAATAACTCATTAAATACAATATTTAAGATTTTATTATAATAAATTAACCTCAATAGAGAATAATGAACGTTATTGACATAGATGAAAATATTCATCAAAACTATTTGATAAAAATATCCCCCTTTTTCTTGAAAAAATTTAAATGTATCACCATTTATCAAGAAACTATTTAAAATATATTCTTGAATCAAAGTTTCCCATACCACTTTGAAATTTTTTAAAAATAATTTTAATTTTAAAACATTAATGTCCATATACATAAATCATTTAAACCATTTTTAAAACATGGACATTAATGAGAAAGATTTAGAAGAATAAATATTTAAAATATTTAAAATGTTATTTTAGTTAGAGTTCCTAACCAAATGAGAGATGCTTGAATACAAAAAATTGAGTTAATAAAAACTTAATAATATCATGAGAATAACGGTATTCATGATATATTATGTCAAAGTACAGTATATACACCAAATAAAAGTGAATTGGCACATAACAACAAATAGGTCTCAATGGAATGTAAGTTGAGATGAAATCCCTTATAAAGACTATATCCTTAGGTTAAGGATAAATAAATGAAATAATTATGTGTGAAAAATATAAATACAGTAAATATGATTTGGATATTCAGTGTAAAACAATCATAGGATATTCTGACATATTCTTGTAACAACAACACCAATGACTTGGATGTTTAACTCAATAAATGAACATTGAGTTAAGATTACTCTTATCAAGTTCATATCAATGACTTGAGGATTTATCAATGGAGTGATTATGTGTATCAAAAGAATAACCAAACAATGGGGAGTGTAAATTACTACATAAATAAATAAATAGTGATTTCACACATAATCTTGGAGTAAAATAATCAATGAAGTTTGCGTAAAACCCAATGAGTGGAAATCGAAATTAAAAATTCCCTTACAGATTTGGGGACTTATGAAACATACACCCCATAAAATAAAGATCATACAATGAAGATTTAAATACCCATAAATTAAATTATATCACATAAGTTATACAATCATGGGCACTAAATACACCACACAAAAGGAAATAGTGGCAATATAGCCTGAATCTCACCGAAATAATAAGTGAGATTAAAACCCCTTACCATGTTGTAATCAATCAAGTCATATGACCAAAAGTTAATAAACACAAAATTAATCACAGAATACCAATAATATAATGATAATAATGATAATATATATATCAAATGTCAGTACATAATACACCACATTCAACAAATAAGTGGCGAACAATGGAAATCTCATGGAATTAAAAGTGAGATAAGAAGCCCCTTACCATGTACTTTTCCTTATTATAGGGTAGGTTAACCTCATGTAAAATGGTTAAATAATTGTTATTAAATTATACAAGAACCAAATACATAAACATGATATCATATATGATCTTCTAATATTTCTTTATTAATAATATTTCAGTAGTATCATCATTTCGGGTGTTAACTGATTCGTTTTCCTTTATATGCTTGGTTACGTAAACCATGTTTGTTATGGATATGATTTATTTGATTCATATATAGAATGGTATTATGTTCATATACATTATTTTTAATCATAAAATGAAAATTACTTTTAATGATTACGATGGGGAATGAATCTCATCGCGTTCTTGGAGACGGTAATCTGTACGTATGCACGAGCGACAATATCATTATATTGATGGTGAAATTGTATGTAATTGGATGGTATATCATATATAAAAAATCATTATAATGTTATATTTATTATTTAAATCAGTTATACTCATTATTATACGCATCCAAGTAATGAAGTGTTTGAATAACAAACTACACCACGACATGGAGACGGTAATCCGTACGTATGCACGTATGGTGACTTTGTCATTTATAGGATAGATAGAATAAAGAATATGGTCGTACCATATTTATAATAACATAATAGTATGTAGAGGGTACTTGAGTTATTATTTTGGTATGGAAACAAAAAATAATGAGGAAGTGGAAGAAGAAAAGTACTTGAAGGAGGGTGGTGAAATTATTACCTCTTCATTAGGTGTTTCCTTTTGAGTTGATTAAAATGGATCCTTAGATTGTCTTTCTAATCAAATTAAGGACTCTGGTTTTATGTTAGGGAAGTTGAGAGGATATTTTTTCAGGTTTCGGTCAATCCAAATGGATCTGGAGGTGTGAAATTAAGAGAATGGGAAGTACCCTTTTATAAGAGAGGTGAGGGTCACTTTAGGAAAACCTTGAAATATTATTTTATAATAAAATCACTATCGGTTTCTAATGGATCAAAAATGATTTATTTAAAATATAAAGTGGGTATGGGTCTAAAACCTCTCAACCAATAGGTTTTAGATAAATATAGGTAACCATTTTAACCTTATCTTTTAGATTTAACTCTTAGTTAAATAGTTTAACTTTTACTGTGTCTTCTTATATTCTTACAATATATAGTTAATAAACTTATTCTAAACTTATAAGAGAACCTAAAGTGGTTCATTAATTACATATATAATATTATTTAAGCCATTTTTTTAACATTAGAGTTTTAGGAATATTATATCAACCAATAATATAGTATTTGTTTTCAAAACTCATTTATGTTAATTTTGACAATATTTAGTATTTGGTTTTTTTTTTGAAAATAATAACAGAATGATTACTTCGAAAAAAATTTAATTAATCAACCCTAAAATGTCATATTAACCTATAAAATTGGAGGAATTCATCAAAAGTCTAAAATTACATTTATTTGGATATTTATAATATCAATTATTTTAATCTTTCATTAATAAGGTAATTATTGCAACATCATTGTGTCATAAATAGATTTAAATATTTAATGTCTAAAAATAATAAATAAAATACCTTTATGTAGGAAATATTTTTATCTTTCTAATGAATATTTATAGTCTAATTTATCTAATGTATAACTCTATATTAAAAATGGTTTAGTTATTAATCTTTGAATTTAACTCTTTTAACTCTTCTTTAAATAAAATAAAAATAAATGTCCTAATCTAATCCAAGTGAACCAAAGAGGATCATATTATATTCCTAAGGTTTTTTTTGTTTGAATTATACTTATCTAATAGAATTAAGACATGTGTTAGGGTAATTATAATATCATTTTCACCCTTAATTGCCTTATTTACTTTTAACCATGGTAAATAAAAGTCAAAAGTTACTATTCACAAAAAATTATTTTCATCTTATTGAACCACATTTTACTTACTGATATAAAATTTTTCTCTCAGATTTTTTAAATTCAGCTCACATAAGCGGTAAAATTAAGTTTTATGCAAATTTGTAAATGCTCATAGAAGGTGGGTAAAAGACGGTAAAAAGTTCAATAAAATTTTATATATCTAAACTTATTATAAAATTACCCCTTGAATTATATTGAACTTATATAGGTATTATATATATATTTTTACTTAAAATAAATTTAAATAAAATAAATAATTATTTAAATAAAATGTCGGTTTTAAACTATAACGCAGTGTTTTTCACTATTCATCAAAAATTGAATGTTTTCAGAAAAATACCAAAAATTCACCATAAGATAATTTTGATATTCTGAATTCAAAAATGAATTATATTTTACCAAATTAAAAACATAGATGTTTAATTAATTAATTAAAAATTAATACTCCTTGTTGAAACTCAAAAGCGGGTTTTTAAAAAGTAAAAACTATCAAAAGATTGACATGTGTTTATGTAAAATTTAAATGTGAAATTACTTATAATGACCTAAATTTTATTAAATTATAAAAATATAATCTAATTATACTAAAAAACCAGTCAAATTCATAATTTAACCCTATAAATTATTTCGATTAAAAAAGTTGTTTTCAATTAAAATTTAGTATTTTTCAGTATTCATCAAAATATGAAAGTTATCAGAAAAGTACCAAAAATTTATTCAAAATAAATTGGTATGTCCCAATTCCAAACAAGAATTTAATTTCATTAAATTTAATATATAAAAGTTTCAAATATTGTTTTTAAAACTTATTTTCCATTAGAAGGTGGTAAAATTCCATTTTTTTAAAAAATACTTCTTTTTTCTAAAAAAATGAATTTGTTCTTATATTAGGTCTAATAAACACATAATATGTATTCTAAAATTATATGGAGTATATAAAATTCAATATTCAGTTAATACTATTCATAACCGCTTTTGAACGACTAGTTTGGTAAGTCGTGGTGCGCTCAAACTCGGTGTTGCATGTAGCACTAGCTATTGAATTACATTAAAGAAAATAACTTACTATGAAATCTTGGGGTGTTACATTCTTCCCCCATTTTGGAAATTTCATCCTCGAAATTTTAAAATTGGTCTTGGGAACTTCATTGAAAGTCTCACATTGGAAAAATATTTAATAAAACTATCACTTTAAAAGAAAGAAAGAGAAGTACAAAGGTCACCCAAGATAACTCATACATGGATTCCAGGTAGGAATGCATGGATATGGAAGATAAAATAAGTGTCATGTTCTGATGGAGAGTGATAGAAAAAATGATCAAGATAAATTTAACAATAATAAAACCACAAACTTGTGATGGGATAAATGGTCATTAGTTTCTCAGTAGGAAAAGTAAATGGACAATGTTTTTTTTAAGTTATATTTCATAAATTTGAGGAATTTATTTATGAGATTTACTATGAACATAAAAAGATATACTTAATTTTTAAGTAGAGTTTCATCCTTTAATAAATTTATACCACTAACTAATCTTTTTTTCAAATGATGAGTATTCAAGATGACTTGCTCACACCTGAAGCACTTGAATCAACTTCTAGAGAATCACATGATCCACAAAGGATAAACTATATATTTACTTTGTCTTTAGAGATTAACCAAACCCAAAATGGTTAGTACAATATCAGATGATCCCCAAAAAGGATAATCCTTTAGAGAAATAAATACTAATCATAATTTCTAAAATTAAACCAACAATACCCAAAGTTCAATAAATACCATTCAATAAACAATTGTCCTTAAAATCCATCAAAATAATCCAATCTAATATTTAATGCCAAAACTTAGAATAATTTTATTACGTAGTCTTCCACATTAAATTGTAGCTACAAATAACATCAACTACTCTTAAAGTCACGTACTTAATGAAATTAACCTAATCACATATTCTCTATGATAGGTTAATCATTTCCATAAATAACCCAAATCGCTATAAATCCACAATAAAAACATAGATAATAATCCACCATTACTCATCAAATGGAATATCATAGTATTCTATTTTCCTTAGGCATATAGTGTTTCCAACAGAGCGAACGTCTTCCAAAATAACATTTATCACTTAATCACTGAATCATTTTCCTATAATAAAGATATCCATTTGATAAGACATAAGATCCCAAATCAACTTATTATTTATCAATAAAATCATTTAACTAAAAAGAATTAGTCACACTAACTAGGGACTTCACATAGTCCAGTGGTAGGTGATAAATTATAATCGCACTCTGGTTGTGGGTTTGATTCCCACATCTTTGTCTGACGTGATGGTTTGTCACACAGTCTATATGTTATCCTATTTCAAGAAATATATTTTATAAGATTCCCAAAATGAGAAAAATTCTTCAAAATAACCATAACATAATTTCACCACAAATGTGATCTCATACCTTGCATTTTCATCCCACAATTTAATAACTTGTAATTTCATCAAATTCAAGGATCATAGAAACCGAGGTGGTTATTTATAACTATAATAGAAAAGATAATTCTTACAAAAATATCATCTTTACATTAAAAAAACTGTATGGTTACACATAAAAGAGAAACGTCTTCCAAAGTAATCCCATCAACAAAGAGCACTAATACTTTTAAACATTTTTTCATTCATTTATTCCTACATAGGTTCTTCCTTGACCAAGAGGTTATCCTAAAGAATAGGTCATTCACTCAAGTAATGCCCAGGTCCCCTACATTTACAGCAAATTATGGTAAATGGATTCTTGGGATAATTTTTATTTTCTTCCATAGTACTCTTCATTTTCCCTCAGAAATTATTTACTTTATGTCCTTCTTTCCCACACATAAATCATTTCTTTGTTCCATTGAGACACTTTCCTAGGTGTCTCCTTCCACATTTCCTGCATGATGGAAATTGAGATTTCTTTTCTCTATGGTCTCCACTGCTAGATATCTTATCATTCACCGCCTCTCTCTTCTTTGTTGAGTCTGGGAGTTGGTTAATATATATGTTGTTGATCATATATTTGGAAAACTGATTTGGCATGAACATGATATCTTTTACACCTATAAACAAACCATTTCGTTTCTCATTTCCACCACCATGACCACCTTGTACATCATGTTCAATGTTACTATGAATTCCTTGGAATCCAGCCATTGACTAACACAAGAAAGCATAATGTGAGTCAGAAAATCATTTAGAGAATATCATAACAGTTTAATTTCAATCTAAAAAACCTTAGGATTAACCAAGTTTATTTATTATCATATTATATTAAAATCCTTCAAATTGGTTTTTAAATAAAATGTGAATTATCCTAATCATATCCCCCGGGAGTTTCGTAACCAAGAGTGCAGTAAGGCCCATTGTTGTGTACCAGGATACCCCGGATCAAGCCCGAAACTCCTTGTCGGAGTTTTCACTCCTAGGAACATATGTGCCAGAGCTACCTCTACCTGATCATATTCAGATAGGGATTTATTTTTTAGAATACCCACATAATATTTACATTATCAAAATTTTTAGATGTTCTTCTATACTAATCCTCAATGTCTATCTTACGGTAGTGTTTCCTAATCAGTTTTTTTTCTAAATCTAGATTCCAAGGTTTGGGCTAAACTTACTCTGATACCAACTGTAATGGCCCGACCCCAGTTAGCCTATTTCTGTTGGTTAATCATAATATACTTATTTTCATCCAAGAAATATTAAACCATAATAAAGGGGTGAGCTCAGATGCTCAGTAAGGATAACAATATAGTGGAAACTGTCATAAATAAGAAAAAAAATAAGGCAATGTATAAAACTAGAACACAAGCCTTTTAAACTTAAAATTCAACATAATATGGAAAATATAAATCAAATAATTCCATTTACTTATTCACATGGATATTCTACTAGTCAAATAATAACATGTAATGTCAATAGCCAATTTTATAATGATGGAATGCATAATTCTAGACTTCATAACCACATAGTCAAGGCCTTATTCCAAGACTACAAATAAGATTTTGTCAAGGCCTTGTTCCAAGGTGCTAGTTTGTCTCATGAGAACTACCGATGCATTGAGGGAATATAGTGGGCTACACCCGACACTTACTAAGTCCAATGCATTCCTCATATGAAAGGGTGAAACATAATCTAAACATTCATTTTAAAAGTAGCATATGAAATGTAAATACTTTAACTGTAAACCATAAATGGTATAAAAATAGAACATACACAGTCAAACATAACCCATTCAATACAATATGGAAGATTTTATTAAAATAAATTAACCTTAATTGAGAATAATGAACATTATTGACATAGATTAAAATAATCATCAAAACTATTTGAGAGAAATATCCCCCTTTTTCTTGAAAACATTTAAATGTATCACTATTTATCAAGAAGTTGTTTAAAATAGATTTTTGAATCAAAGTGTCCCATACCACTTTGAAATTTTTAAAAGGAATTTTAATTTTAAAACATTAATTTCTATATACATAAATCCTTTAAATAATTTTTAAAACATGGACATTAATGCGAAAGATTTAAAAGAATAAATTTTTAAAACATTTAAAATGATATTTTAGTTAGAGTTACTAACCAAATGAGAGACGCTTGAATACAAATATTTGAGTTAATAAAAATGTAATAATATCTTGAGAATAAAAGTATTCATGATATATTATGTCAATGTATAGTATATAGACTAAATAAAATAGAATTGGCGCATAACAATAAAAAAGTCTCAATGGAATGTAAGTTGAGATGAAATTCCTTATAAAGACCGTATCCTTAGGTTAAGGATAAATAAATTACATAATTATGTGTGAAAAATATAAATACACTAAATATAATTTTATATTAAGTGTAAAACAATCAGTGGACATTCACACATATTCTTGAAACAATAACACCAATGACTTGGATGTTTAACTCAATGAATGAAAATTGAGTTAAGATTACTCTAATCAAGTTCATATCGATGACTTGAGGATTTATCAGTGGAGTGATTATATGTATCAAAATAATAACCACTCAAAGGGAAGTGGAATTTACTACATAAATAAATAAATATTTATTTCACACATATTCTTGGAGTAAAATAATCAATGAAGTTTGCGTAAAACCTAATGAATAGAAATCAAAATTAGAAATTCCCTTACTGATTTAGTGACTTACGAAACATACACCCCATAAAATAAGGATCATACAATGAAGTTATAAATACCCAAAAATTAAATTATATTACATAAGGAATACAATAATGGGCAGTACATACACCACACAAAAGGAAATGGTGGCAATATAGCCTGAATCTCAGAGAAATAAGAAGTGAGATGAAAACCCCTTACCATGTTGTAATCAATCGAGTCGTATGACCAAAAGTTAATAACCACCAATTTAATCACATAATACCATGAATATAAAGAGAATTAGGATAATATATATCAAATGTTAGTACTCGATACACCACATACAATAAATAAGTGGCAAACAATGGAAATCTCACAAAATTAAAAGTGAGATAAGAAACCCCTTACCAAGTAATTTTCCTTAGTATAGAGTAGGTTAACCTCCTTTATAATGGTTAAATAATTGTTATTAAATTATATAAGAACCAAATACATAAATATGATATCATATATGATCTTCTAATATTGCTTTGTTAATAATATTTTAGTAGTATCATCATTTCGGGTGTTGACTGATTTATTTTCCTTTATATGCTTGGTTACATAAGCCATGTTTGTTATGGATATGATGTATTTAATTAATATACAGAATTATATTATGTTCATAAACATTATTTTTAATCATAAAATAAAAATTATTCTTGAATGATTACAATGGGGAATGAATCTCACCGTGTTCTTGGAGACGGTAATCCATACGTACGCACGAGCGAAAATATCATTATATTGATGGTGAAAACATATGTAATTGGATGGTATATCATATATAAATAATCACTATAATGTTATATTTATTATTTAAATCAGTTATACTCATTATTATACTCATCCAAATAATGAAGTGTTTGAATAACAAACTACACCACGACATGGAGATGGTTAGTCGTACGTATGCACGTATGGTGAATTTGTCATTTATAGGATGGATAGAATAACAAATATGGATATACCATATTTATAATAAAATATTATAATTTAGAGGGTATGGGAGTCGTTATTTTTGGTATGTAAAAAAAGAAAAAGGAAGTGCATGAAGAAAAGAACTTGAAAAATGGTGGTGAAATTATTACCTCTTCCTCAGGGGTTTCCTTTTGATTTGATCAAAAGGGCTCCTTAAGTTGGATTTTTGATCAAATTAAGGACTCTAGGTTGATTTGAGGGAAATTAATATAAGGGGAAGTACCCTTTTATAATAGAGGTGAGGGTCGCTTTAGGAAAACCGTGAAATATTATTTTATAATAAAATAATTTTCAGTTTATAATGGCTCAAAAATGATTTATTTCAGCTCTAAAGTAGGTATCAGTTTAAAACCTCTCAACCAATAGGTTTTATACAAGTTTAGGTTACCATTTTAACCTAATATTTTAGATTTAATTCTTAGTTAAATAGTTTAACTTTTACCGTGTCTTCTTGTATTCTTACACTATATGGTTAATAAACATACTCTAAACTTCCAAGAGAACCTCAAGTGGTTCATTAATGACATATATAATATTATTTAATCTATTTGTCTGAACCGTAGATTTTTAAGAATATTATATCAACCAATAATATAGTATTTGTTTTAAAAACTCATTTATGTCAATTTTGATATTATTTAGTATTTGGTTTTTGAGAAAATCATAACAGCATGATTACTTCAAAAAAAAATTATTTAATCAACCCTAACATGTCATATTAACCTATAAAATTAGTGTAATTCATCAAAAGTATAAAATTACATTTATTTGGATATTTATAATATCAATTATTTTAATTGTTCATTAATAAGGTAATTACTGCATCATCATTGTGTCATAAATAAATTTTATTACTTAATGTATAAAAATTTTAAATAAAATACCATTATGTATTAAATATTTTTATCTTTCTAATTAATATTTATAGTATAATTTATCTTATGTATAACACTATATTAAAAATGGTTTAGTTATTAGACTTTGAATTTAAATCTTTTAACTCTTCTTTAAATAAAATTATAATAAATATCCTAATATAATCCAAGTGGACCAAAGAGGATCATATATTATTCCTAAGGTTTGTTTTGTCTAATTTTACTTATTCAGCAGAATTAGGACATGTGTTAGGGTAATTATAATATCATTTTTACCCTTAATTACCCAATTTACTTTTAATCATGGTAAATAAAAGTCAAAAAGTTATTATTCACCAAAAGATATTTTCATCTTATTAAACCAAATTTTACTTATTGATATCAACCGTGTCTCTCAGATTTTTGAAATTCAACTCACATAAGTGGTAAAATTAAGTTTTATGCAAATTTGTAAATGCTCCTAGAAGGTGGGTAAAAGACGGTAAAAAGTTCAATAAAATTTTATATATCTAAACTTATTATATAATGACTCCAATGAATTAAATTTAACTTATATAGGTATTATATATATTTTTTGACTTAAAATAAATTTAAATAAAATAAATAAATATTTAAATAAAACATCAATTTTAAACAATAACGCAGTTTTTTCACTATACATCAAAAAATGAATATTTTCAGAAAAAATACCAAAACATCAACCTAAGATAATTTTGATATTATGAATTAAAAAATGAATTATATTTTACCAAATTAAAAACATATAAGTTTCATTAATTAATTTAAAATTAATACCCATTGTCGAAACCGAAAAGTGGGTTTTTAAAAATTAATAACTATCAAAAGATTGACATGTGTTTATGTCAAATTTAAATGTAAAATTACTTATAATGACCTAAATTGTATTAAAAGATAAAAATATAATCTAATTATACTACCAAACCATTCAAATTCATAATTTAACCCTATAAATTATTTTGATTAAAAAAGTTTTTTTAAATTAAAATTTCGTATTTTTCTGTATTCTTCAAAATATGAAAGTTATCAGAAAAGTACCATAAATTTATTCAAAATAAATTTGTATGTCCCGATTCTAAAGAATAATTTAATTTAATTTAATTGAATATATAAAAGTGTCAAATATTGGTTTTAAAAAGTATTTTCCATTAAAAGGTAGTAAAATTATATTTTTTGAGACATACTTCTTTTATCTGAAAAAACAAATTTGTTCTTATATTATGTCTAAGAAACAAATAATATGGATTCTAAAATTTTATGGAGTATATAAAATTCAATATTCAGTTAACACTATTGATAACTGCTTTTGAACGACTAGTTTGGTAAGTCGTTGTGCGCTCAAACTCGGTGTTGCATGTAGTGCAAGCTATTGAATTACTTTAAATAAAATAACTTACTATGAAATCTTGGGGTGTTACATTATTAACAATACAAAGGGAGAAAGTACCAGAAACCAAATAGGTATAAAAAAACTCAAATAAGTACATCATCAAAGTACTCATCAATTGGAACGATAAAAGTTACACATCCCTTATAAGGAGTGGATAACATCTCCACTGGTCACCTCTAACACTACAATACCTAAGGATCAAGAACATCCACCACCTCTAAGTGGAACTTCCCCTGTTCTTAGACCAATCATAATAAAATCTATAAATTACTGAAGGAAAAGGTAGGGTGTGAGTTATAAAGCTGAGTAGGGTCTCACCAAGTATTCCATAATAGATTCCATAATAATAAACAAAAACATGATTTCAATTTAAATAAAATAGGGCATGGAATGACATATAATTTTCATATTTAAAAAAACATGATTTTCTTTCAATAGATAGAAAACATTTCAAACATGTATTAAATGAACATTTTGTATAAACTCATTTATATAAATCATTTTGCATGAGTAAAATAGTTCTATAATCAATGTAATATATATATAAAAAAATAAAAATAAGCACCATGGTCATTTCCCATACAGTACATTATTTTCTAGCTATAAGATCCTTAACCTTCCTATATCATTGATCACGGCTATGTATGTGTCCACACATCCCTCAGTCTCAATTTAAATAGGATTCATTAACATCACATCGGGAAAATCATGCTGAAATAGGTTTTTATTAGAGTTGTCATCATCAATACAATTCTAGGGGATTAATATCCTAGCATGCTTATCCCAAATAACCCACTAACTACATAGGCTCTCATGTTCTCAATCAATAAATAAAAAAAGATAAAATCATCTCATTACAAATTAATCATCATTTATAATTCAATTACCCAATTTTTAGTTTCAATATACTAATTCAATTTTAAAACCAAAACATGGGTTTTTCATCATTTCATTCCTTTTCAATACCAAAACAATAATAGTTTTTCATCATTTCAAAATCCATTTTTCTTAAAATAATTCTCAATCCTTTCATCAATTCCATCATTTTCAACATTCACCCCAAAATTATAATTCCATTAGAATTGGGGTTTTTCTCAAAATCTATGACATTTCAAATTCCATAATCAAATCACTTAAAATCAAGGTTATATAAATCAATTGAAATCCATTTCAAGAAAAATAAATAAAATCAATGTTTAAATTATAAGTCAAATCTCAAACAGAACCACCTACCATTAATCACAGAAATCAAATTATCAACACCCATAATAGCAATGCCAATATAGATCAAAAGAAAAAGGAGATCTAGAAATAAAACCTATAATCAATATCTAATCAATAATATTTTATATCAATCCAATATGTGATGATCAATAAAACTCAAATGAGGGGGGAAGGAGAGATTGGGTGAAACTATTAGAGAGGATATCTTCTTACCATAGAGGAATCAGATATTCCACCAGCACATTGATTCACCAAATGAGGAGGTTGGAGGAGCTAAAATAAATTCTAGGGAGCCTTATCAACCTTATAAATCTCATTAGATTTGATTTGGGTGATTAGGAATATTAAACGAGGGTTCGGGAATTTTAATATAATTTTTGAAATAATTAAATCTCACATGCATGGTTTCTGGTAGAGGGATACACTATTAGACAAAATATTCACCCTAATCATGTTTCCTTACTGTCTAGGGTGAAAAATTTCTCATTAGTGGGTGAATAGTTTGGTCAAACTTGTTCCAACTATGAAAATTCTGACTTTCCATGGATGCATAGTTTTCACTGGGGGTATGTTTTTTCCAAATTGTTAACTAACCATTCCCATCCCAAAAGCTACCAAAATTATCAAAATTTCATCTAAAACTTCCTGAACCAAGACCCACATAAAATTATATCAAAAAAATTGTTAATTAATACCTTAAGGAGTGTAATGGGATGTTAAAACCTCCCCACCATAAAAACATTTTTCCCCAAAAATCCTATCAAGAAAGCTCCATATCAAAGAGATGATGTCACTACTCTCTCACTAGTGTATTATGATTCCAAGATTCATGAAAATAATATCCATGATTATGTAGCATAAGGAAAAATTTATTGTGCTCCTATTAATTACCTTTGTATTAGAATCAAAAATCCTAATTGGATTCTCACTCACAGATAAATCAGGCACAACATCAAGATCCTATCAACTAAAGACATGAGAAGGGTCAGAAAGATACTTCAAAAAATGTGATACAAGGAATATTTTACGTATCAATCTAAACTATGGTGGAATTGATAAATGTTATACCACTTTCCATACCTAATCAACATCATCAAAAGCTCCCACATAGTGAGGAGAAAGTTTCTCTTTCCTCCCAAGACATTGGTGACCCAAACTATGTGAAACTTAGAATAACACCTTATCACCAATAAATAATTCCAATGGTCTATGATGATGATCATCATAGGATTTATATCATCTATATGTTTTTAACATTATATAATGGGTCAATTGAATCTTCAACATCATCTCATGGACCAAACTCGGTCCAACCAAGGAATTTTCACCAATGTCCAACCAATACAACTGATATTTAAACATCCTGCTATACAAGGCCCCAAAAGGATCCACTCTCATCATGAACTGGTAACTATTGTTATAATAAAACCCAACCAGTCCTGAATGTTCATCCCAAGATCTACCAAAATCAAGTATGTAGGAAAAAATATTGTCCTCAATAATCTATGTATCCCTATTTGTTTGTCTATCTATCTATGGATGGTATTTTGTACTCAAAAGAACCTAATATCCCATCACCTCTTGAAGGACTTTCCAAAAATAAGAGTTAAAACAGGGATCTTTATCAGATAATTAGTATATGGAAGTCTATGAAAATGAACAACATATTTCACATAGATATTTCTCAACTCCTCAATATTGGTTTTATCATGAATGTGTATAAAGTGAGCTTATTTGGTCAGTCGATCGATTACAACCCAGGTCGCATTATTATTTTTATAGGTATGTGGAAACCCAACCATAAAGGGTATAAAAATATTGTTCCACTTCTAAGTTAGCACTAGAAGTGGATGAAGAAAATCCAAAGGTCATTGGTGCTCAGCCTTAACCTGTTGGAAAGTATAACAACATGAAACAAATTCAATGATGTCCTATCTCATACCCATCCACATAAATCATCACCTCATATCATAGAACATATTTTTGGTTCATGGGTTCACAACCCACTAGAAATTATGTAAGTCCCCCATCACATATTTTCTCACTAATAAAGACATAAGAAACAAATTTCAAAAACATATAAGACCCTCTATATCAAATGACTATTCAAAAATGTTCTCTCCAAAATAAAGAGAGTCCCTAATGCCACTAGTGTAGAAAACATTTTTAACATCACCATTTTTGACGTCGGTTATATATAACCGACATGATAATCTATGAAACATAGTTTTTTATGTCGGTTATTTTATAATCAACGTAAAAAATGTGGTGAGTAAATTTTTAACGTCGATTATTTTAATAACCGACGTTAAAAATCGCGCGCCTTTTTTTTTACATCGGTTATAAATTAATCGACGTAAAAAACCAAAGTGTGGTGTTTCTTATGTCCGTTATAAAATAACCGACGTAAAAGATGAGTTATCTACAAATTTTTTACGTCGGTTATTTGATAACCGACGTAAAAAACCAACACGTGGACTTTTTTACATCGGTTATAAAATAACCGACGTAAAAAAAGTTGTATCTGATACATTTATAACATCGGTTATTATAATAACTGACCTTATAAATTTAATAAAAACAATTTATAATGTCGGTTATTAAATAACCAACATTATAAAACATTTAAAAAATTAACACGCCCCGTGGATTGTCATTTATGATTTTTCGATCGAAAGTTCGGCGACTCGTCTCTCTCACGCAGTAAACCCTAATCAACTCGTCGATCTCGTTGAGTTAAACTCATTTTTCCATCATCGTTTATCATCTTTACTCTCCTTGGATCTATCATCTCAACTCGCAACACTCTGGTAAGCCTCCCATGACTTTATTTCATTCGTTTTTTTCCGGATAGTCTATATTTACGTTTTGCGGTTTTTTTGTTTAAACTAGGTAAGATTCTTTGATTTCGAACCCTCTTACCTCATTTTTCCATCATCATGTTATTTATTATCCCCAGATCTACTAGATATACTCGCAATATTCACGTAAGCCTCACCTACTTCTATTTTGTTTGTTTTTGTTTCGCGAATGCCCGACATTGATGGTAATTTTTGTTGTTATTGAAGACTAATGATCTCATTCACCTATATTACTGAAATTTATATGTAAACCATTGTGATACACCCATTATGTGTAATAGTGTGATTTATTTTATAATTATATATATGGTTTTTCATGGTGGAATCTTTGTTTTGGATCCTTGGTTGTTTCTATTTTGGGAATCACTTTTTGTTGTTCCGTAATCTATTTACGCCGCTTACTTTCGTGGACTATTATAAGTCTTCATAGGCTATTAAAATCCGATTCATAGCATAATAGAGAATTTTAGACTAGTAGTATATACAATTCATGGTTCTCATTTTGAATAATGGAATGATACCAAAACTAGTAGCTTGAGGTTAAAATATCTAGATATGCCAAAACTAGTAGCTTGAGGTTAAAATCCCATGGTTCTGGGGGGCTTTCAAGAGGGTTGGTGGCTGTCCAAGGGGTTGGGGCTGTCCAGGGTGTCCATGGAGGTGGGGGGGAAGTCTAGGGGTGTGTGGGGGGGCCTGTCCAGAGGGTTTGGGGGGTTTTCCGGGGGTGGGGTTGTCTAGAGGGTTGGGGGTCCAGGGGGTGGGGGTGGGGGTGGTGTCTAGGAGGGGTGGGGTGTGCTCTGTAGAGGGGTGGGGGTTGTCCAGGGGGTGGGGGTTGTCCAAAGGGTTGGAGGGTGTCCAGGGTGGTGTCCGAGGGGGTAGGGGGTGGGGGTGGTGTCCAGGAGGGGTGGGGGTGCTGTCTAGAGGGGTGGGGGTTGTCCAAGGGGTGGGGTTTGTCCAGTGGGTTGGGGGTGTCCAGGGGGGTATCCAGGGGGTGTCCAAGGGGGTGGGTAGGTGGGGGTTGTCCAAGGGGGTGGGGGTTGTCCAGGGGGTGGGGGGTTGTCCAGAGGGTTGAGGGGTGTCCAGGGTGGTGTCCATGGGGTTGGGGGTGGGGTGGTGTCCAGGAGGGGTGGGGGTGCTGTTTAGAGGGGTGGGGGTTGTCCAGGGGGTGGGGGTTATCTAGAGGGTTGGGGGTGTCCAGGGGGGTTTCCATGGGGGTGGGGTGGGGGTGGTGTCCAGGAGGGGTGGGGTGTTGTCTAGAGGGGCGGGGGGTTGTCCAAGGGGGTGGGGGTGGGGGTGGTGTCTAGGAGGGGTGGGGGTGCTATCTAGAGGGGTGGGGGCTGTCCAGGGGGTGTCCAAGGGGGTAGGGGTGGGGGTGGTGTCCAAGAGGGGTGGGGGGTGCTGTCTAGAGGGGTGGGGGCTGTCCAAGGGGTGGGTGGCTATCCGGGGGGTGGGGATGTCCAGACGGTTGGGGGGTGTCCAGGGGCGTGTCCAAGGGGGTGGGTGGGTGGGGGCTGTCCAATGGGGTGGGGGCCTGTCCAGTGGGTTTGGGGGGTTGTCCGGGGGTGGGGGTTGTCCAAAGTGTTGGGGGTGTCCAGGGGGTGTCCAAGGGGGTGGGTGGGTGTGGGGGTTGTCCAAGGGTGTTGGGGACTGTCCAGAGGGTTTGGGGGGTTGTGCGGGGGGGTGGGGGATGTCCAGAGGGTTGTGGGTGTCTAGGGGGTGTCCAAGGGGGTATGGGTGGGGGTGGTGTCCAGGAGGGGTGGGGTGATGTCTAGAGGGGTGGGGGTTGTCCAGGGGGTTGGGGCTGTCTAGAGGGTTGGGGGTGTCCAGGGGGTGTCCAAGGGGGTAGGGGTGGGGGTGGTGTCCAGGAGGGGTGGGGGTGTTGTCTAGAGGGGTGGGGTGCTGTCCAGGGGGTGTCCAAGGGCGTAGGGGTGGTGTCCACGAGGGGTGGGGGTGTTGTCTAGAGGGTGGGTGGCTGTCCAGGGGGTGGGGGTGTCCAGGAGGGGTGGGGGTTGTCCAATGGTGTGGTGGTGTCCATGGGGTGTCCAAGCGGGTGGGGGGTGGTGTCCAGGGGGTGGGGGCTATACAAGGGGGTGGTGGTGTCTAGGGGGTGTCCAAGGGGGTGGATCTAACAACCCAAGATTTTATTAGAATTATTCTTTTTAATTTCATTGATGTCTTTTGTTGTACGCAACACCAAAATTAGCTTGTTCTATACGCAACACCGTATACGCAACACTATTCTTGGCTCATGTTACACAAAATTTCAAGTTCGTTTGATCGAAGTTATTCTACGCAACATTGAGTGTATATATATATATATAATATATAAATTAAATATGGTTGGATTCTATTATACACAACAACAAAGGAATCTGGCACTACACGCAACCCTAACTTGGCTTGCTTTACACGCAATCGCAACCTTCCATGATAACGTGTGTTGTATGCAATACTGAGTTTCACTAAACCATGATATGTTATTAAAATATTATATAAACTAGCTGTTATGAATAGTAATACCCACTTTTTGAAATTTTATTTTTCAAAATGTACTTCATTTTTGGATTCGGAATATCGAAATTAGCCTAGGGTGAATTTTTGGTATTTTTCTGAAAACTTTCAATTTTTGATGAATAGTGAAAACACTCAGTTACTATTTAAAAACTGACTTCTTATTTAAATAATTATTTATTTTATTTAAATTTATGTAATTCATTGGATTCATTTTATAATAATTTTAGATATATAAAAAATTTATTGAACTTTTCCCCGTCTTTTACCTACCTCCTAGGAGCTTTTTGCAAACATACATAAAACATAATTTTACCGCTTCTATGAGTGGAATTTCGAAAATCTGAGAGACGTGGTTAATATCAAGGAGTAAAATTTGGTTCAATAAGATAAAAATAATTTTTGGTGAATAGTAACTTTTTACTTTTATTTACCACGGTTAAAAGTAAATAGGGTAATTAAGGGTAAAAATGATATTATTATTACCCTAATACATGTCCTAATTCTATTGGATAAGTGTAATTAGACTAAAAACAACCTTATGAATAAAATATTTCCCTTTAGGTCCACTTGTATTAGATTAGGACATTTATTATTATTTTATTTTAAGAAGAGTTAAAATAGTTAAAATCAAAGTTTAATAACTAAAACATATTTAATATAGGGTTATACATAAGATAAATTCGACTATAAATATTCATTAGAAAGATAAAAATATTTCCTACCTAATGGTATTTTATTTATAATTTTTAGACATTAAATAATTTAATTTATTTATGACACAATGGTGATGTAGTAATTACCTAAATAATGAAATATTAAACTAATTGATATTATAAATATACAAATAAATGTAATTTGAGACTTTTTATGAATTACACTAATTTTATAGGTTAATATGACATGTTAATATTGATTTAATGAGATTTTTTCGAACTAATCATGCTGTTATAATTTTCAAAAAAATCAATTACCAAATAGTGTCAAAATTGACATGAAATAGTTTTTAAAAAAAATATTATATTATTAATTGTTATTTTATTCCTAAAAATCTAAGGTTCGGCCAAATGACTTAGATAAGGTTATATATATTAATAATGAACAACTTGGGGTTATTTTGTCTTGTTATAGTATGTTTATTAACCATATAGTGTAAGAAAACATGAAGACACGGTAAAAGTAAAATTATTTAACTTAGAGTTAAATCTAAATGATAAGGTTAAAATAGTAACCTAAACTTGTCTAAAATATTTTTTTTGAGAGTATTTCGACCAATAACCACCTTATCTTTGAAATAAATCAATTTTCAGCTATTATAAATCGAATATGACTTTATTATAAAATAATATTTTAAATTTTTCCAAAGGGGCCCCTCTCTTCCCTTATAAAAAGGGCACCCCTTCCCTCTTCTCTTCACACCCTTTTCAGCCTTCAATCTCGGCCAAACCCTAACAATTCATCTTCTCAACCTCTCTAGGTACATCAGAGAGGTTCTGGTCTTCTCAAAAGACCAACTCTAGTTCCCTAAGAAGAAGTTTAAATGAGGTGCGTTAAGGAAGAGGTAATCTCTTCTACCGACTATTTCATGTTTCTTTCTTCTTCTACTTCCTCTTATTTTGTTGTTTCTTTATAAATTAATAACATCAGTATTACTTATATACTGATATGTTATTATAAATATGAAACAACTCTATTTCACCTTCTATCCATCCTACGGAAAATGAAATCACCGCGCGTGCGTACGTACGGAATACCGTCTCCACGCCGTGGTGTAATCAGTTTTTCCACCACCACCTTAATTGGATGGATATAATGGTGTAAAGAATAATAATATATTATTATTATAATATAATACTTATTCTATGATATTATATCATCCACTCCAATACCATTCAATAAATATGGGAACAATATCATCCCTCGTGCGTACGTACAGATTACCGTCTCCACGACGTGATAAGATTCATTTTTCATGTTAACAATTCAAGAATGATTATAAAGTATATATAATAAGTAATCATGAAATATATGACATAATAATTCTACTGGATTTATGTATATATATATTTGTATTTCATATACTTAATTCCATTCAATTCAATAAGGAAACGAAAAAACAACGTTCTTGCATACGTACGGCCTACCGTCTCCATGAACGGTGTATTTCATTTCATTCAACTATCTATTATATATATATACTGAATATATATGATATATAAATCATGATTTACATTATGGAAGTAATTAAATCATGATATAAGTAATAATATTATCATGAACAACAAGTCCAAACACGTACGAGAAATGAAAAGAATATTACCCCAAACGTTGCTTTAACATGGAATTGACAAATGAACGGGTAATATAAATACATAAGTGAACTGTATATGATATCATAAATATTATTATGATTCTGTTACAAGTTAATAATATGTTAAAACCCACTATACAGGATTCTCAGACACATATGGAAGAAATTGGACATAAGGTAAGGGATAATTATTCCAATCTCATTCTTATCTGAGATTGTTTATTCGTAAGTATTTACTGGGGTTATGTTTATCATCCACGTCCATATGTTCTCAAAATGTTTTCATAAAATGTTTACTTTTATTCCATGTATTTGTAAAGTCATTTTTACCCTTTTTTGACTTTTACCACATCGTATGGAAGGAATCTTTCTTTTGTTTACCATACAAGGAACTTTTTGACTTTTTCGACAAAAGTACGAGGAGAATGTTATTTTTAACTTATACGGCTTGAATGGGTTTTTACGGTTTCATAACACCTCATTTTCATGATTCTTAATCTACAATATTTCATGATTATTTTCAACAAAACCCTTTTATTTTAATATTTCATGGAATTTTGTGAAAATAAAATTATTTTGAAGAAGAAAAGATATTTTCCTCAAGAATTCATTTCAAGTGTTTTATCAAAACTATTTTCCATCTAAAAATGAAATTATTTAATATGTTTATGTTTCAAGTATAATGTCTCCATTATTTACATGGTTTTATTCTTCTTATGATTAAATGATATCCATTTTTTATATGGATTATGTTACGATGGCATGATGTTTAAGAATCTCATTCTATTACATGGGTTATGCTATGATGTATGATTTATGATTTTGTGGCACACAAAAGAATGATTTCATTATGAAATGGGTGGGACCTATATCTCCATCCAATGAATTGGGTAAAGATTTATATCTCATGATATATACATGGCTGGAATGGAAAGTTAATCTGGTTCAGTGATACAGGACTGAAACGAGGAGTGAAATCGATTCAGAAAGGGACTTTGTCCACTAAGATGGTCTTGGCAGCAATGCCTTGGCTACTATGGAAATAATAACATAAGCTTAATGCTTGCCACAATTACATGTTTTATTCCCATGCTATTATATCATGATTGATGTTCCTTTATGATATATGCCTTTCGTACTTCCAAGATTCATGTCTTTGCTCAAGATTTTGATGTTTAGATTTTATGTTCAAGTTTTTGCATTCAAATGTTTATGGATTGTTTTGTGTTCTCTATGTTTACCCTTACTGAGCATTTGAGCTCACCCTTTTTATGTTTTATTTTCCCCAGGATATAAATAATGGTTTTAGGTAAGAAAACCAAAAGGGTAAGATCTTTATGGGAGATGTTGAAGATCTTTCACCATGATTAGAAGATTACGTTTCGAGTTTCCAAAGACACTAAACTATTACGGTCCTTTGGGTCTGTTTTTGTTATGTATTAGATGATCTGTAAAAGTAATGTAATGTCTATCTACGTCAAGATTTGGGTCTCTACAATTGGTATCAGAGCGAAGGTTTAGTTAACCTTTGGAAACTAGGATGCGAAAACTTTAGTCCCTAGAGATATTTCTAAGGTATGTCTATGGATGTCTCTAAGGATAAGTATACGTATAGTTTATAGTCCTAGAATTATGGTAACGATCTTAGAATTTAACCTAAGATGTTAGATATTTACGGTACTCCCCCTTTATTATGTTGTTTTCCCTAGCATGATTTTTTCCTCTCACACTATTCTTTTTGGGTTTTAGAAAATGGCTGGAAATAGGAGGATTCACGATAATGGAGGATATGATGGACAATGGAATGATATTCTTCATGAGAAACCAAATGAAATGGGATTTGGAAGTCCAAACATCATTATTATGCCTAATTTGAATTCTCATAATATGATCAATAATATCAACTTTGGTAAGTTTCCCGACTCAGCTAATAAGAGAAATATGGAGTTTCATGATGATCATAGAGGAAAGAAAGTTCAATTTTTCTCCTGTAAATCTTGTGGGAAGAGGCATTAAGGAGAATGTTTCAAAAAAACAGGAAGATTCTTTGGGTGAGGAAAAGAAGGACACAAATCCAGTAAGTGAAAAGGAAAAGGTTTAGTTAACACCATGGAGAAGGATAATGGTATTTCTACGACATCAACAATTATTAGATGTTTTAAATGTGGAATGTATGGGCATTATGCAAACCAATGCCCTAAGGGAAAATCTCATGAAGAGAATCAACATGGTCATATGGGTAGTATTTATGTAGATAATGGTGAGGAGACTAAAAATGATATATGAGATGAAAGAAGTGTTGAAGCTTGGTCAGTGGTTTAAGAAGGTAGTGGAATGATTGTATGTTTATCAAGAGTTATGTTGTATAGGTAATTTAATGGTACTATGGAATAAATAAACATCTAAGGATTGTTACACTATTATTTTTACTAAAGTATTTGAAAGTAAATATTGAATGGTAATGGTAACCATGAAAGGTTATTCAGATATTTATGGAAATAAGTTGATATGCGCATAATGAAGGGATAAAGAGAAAATGAAATTTTGATAGTATTCATGAGCTCATGACTGATATAAGGACAAAGTTATATCATGGTTTGAGTATATAGAAATGTTGGGATTTTTGTATGTGGAATGAGTTAACTTTTGACAGCATTCATGTTTTCTCTAAGGTTCTATAGTAATTCATGTTTTAAAAAAATACATGATTAAGGTATTCACATGTTTGGAATATGACCAACAAGATATATCTTATGATATATGGGAGATAAATGATGGAATTCACATGCTTGGTATATGACCTCTCTAGTAATAATTTTCTTTATACTATGAGATTGGAAAGATGTATTTTAGATAAGCCAAAAGATTGGAATGGATTATATTGGACATAAGATAGTATTATTTAAGGATAGAACTTGTTTTTCGATATTATTTATGGAATTTTATAATAGTATAGTTTTAGAAAAAGGAAAACCCATAGGACAAGCGACAACCCATCACGTCGGACAAGGCTGTGGGAATTGAACCCACAACCGAAGTACGACAAGCCTTTATTGCATACCACTGGCCTACAGGAAGTCCCTGGTTAGTATAAACTAGTTTTATTTTATTAAGCAATATGATAGATGAAGTATAAGTCCATTTTAGCAACCATATATGATTAATCTCAAGATATATGGACTTATGTATATTTAATAAATTGTGCTAAACTTTTTTCAATAAAAAAAATGTAATAACCTATCATTCTATCTCATGATCTGCTAACACTTCACAAATGAAAAATTCAACTTCATTTCTTTAATAGATGAAGTGGAAATTGTTCAAGGCATGAAAAACGGTGATATTTTACCACAATCAAGTAAGTATTTATTTTAATTCAACAATTCTTCAGCATTAGGGGAATGATGTTGAAAACTAAAAACATTGTCCTAGTACCATCATACCCAATAAATCAGATGGCACCTTAGGTAATCACAAATTTATGGCTTTGTGATTGATGTCTTTTTCATATCCATGTTCTCTGCAACTCTCCATCAGAACTTGATGGTTAGATTTCTCTTCAAAATCCATATTTTCACCTATGTTCTCCTATGTGGAAACCCAGTGATGAGTTAATTTGGGTAACCATTACATTTCATAATTTAGTTTTTTAAAGTTATGTTTTGGTATTCCTTTTTACGATGTGGGTTTCTATGAAATAAACTTTCAAGTAGTAAACCATTTATAACCCCGACGAATTTCGAGGGAGAAATTCATTTTAAGGGGGGTAGAATGTAACAACCTGATATTTTATGAAAATTATTCTTTTTAATTTCATTGATGTCTTGTGTTGTACACGACACAAAAATTATCTTGTTCTATACACAACACTGTATACGCAACACTATTCTTGGCTCGTGTTACACAAAATTTCAAGTTTGTTTGATCGAAGTTATTCTACGCAACACTGAGTGTGTGTATATATATATATATATATTAAATGTATAAATAAAATATGTTTGGATTCTATTATACACAACAATAATGGAATCTTGCAGTACACGCAACCCTACCTTGGCTTGTTTTACACGCAATCACGACCTTCCATGATAACGTGTGTTGTACGCAATACCGAGTTTCACTAAACAATGATATGTTATTAAAATATTATATAAACTAGCTGTTATGAATAGTAATACCCACTTTTCAAAATTTTATTTTTCAAAATGGACTTCATTTTTGGATTCGGAATATCGAAATTAGCCTAGGGTGAATTTTTGGTATTTTTCTGAAAATTTTCAATTTTTGATAAATAGTGAAAACACTTTGTTACTATTTAAAAACTGACTTCTTATTTAAATAATTATTTATTTTATTTAAATTTATGTAATTCATTGGAGTCATTTTATAATAATTTTAGATATATAAAAATTTTATTAAACTTTTCACCGTCTTTTACCTACCTCCTAGGAGATTTTTGCAAACATACATAAAACTTAATTTTACCGCTTCTCTGAATGGAATTTTGAAAATCTGAGAGTCATGGTTAATATTGAGGAGTAAATTGTGGTTCAATAAGATAAAAATAATTTTTTGTGAATGGTAACTTTTTACTTTTATTTACCACGGTTAAAAGTAAATAGGGTAATTAATGGGTAAAAATGATATTGTTATTACCCTAAAACATGTCATAATTCTATTGGATAAGTGTAATCCGACCAAAAAAAACCTTAGGAATAAAATATTTTCCTTTAGGTACACTTGTATTAGATTAGGACATTTATTATTATTTTATTTTAAGAAGAGTTAAAATAGTTAAAATCAATGTTTAATAACTAAAACATATTTAATATAGGGTTATACATAAGATAAATTTGACTATAAATATTCATTAGAAAGATAAAAATATTTCATACCTAATGGTATTTTATTTATAATTTTTAGACATTAAATAAATTAATTTATTTATGACACAATGGTGATGTAGTAATTACCTAAATAATGAAATATTAAAATAATTGATATTATAAATACCCAAATAAATGTAATTTGAGACTTTTTATGAATTGAAATAATTTTATAGGTTAATATTACATGTTAATATTGATTTAATGAACTTTTTTAGAACTAATCATGCTGTTATAATTTTCAAAAAAATCAATTACCAAATAGTGTCAAAATTGAAAAAAATAGTTTTTAAAACAAATATTATATTATTAATTGTTATTTTATTCCTAAAAATCTAAGGTTCGGACAAATGACTTAGATAAGGTTATATATATTAATAATGAACAACTTCGGGTTATTTTGGCTTTTTATAGTATGTTTATTAACCATATAGTGTAAGAAAACAAGAAGACACGGTAAAAGTAAAATTATTTAACTTAGAGTTAAATCTAAATAATAAGGTTAAAATAGTAACCTAAAATTCTCTAAAATCTATTGATTTAGATTATTTCTACCCATACCCACCTTATCTTATAAATAAATCAATTTGGAGCTATTATAAATCAAATATGACTTTATTATAAAATAATATTTTATGTTTTTCCAAAGGTGCCCCTCTCCTCCTTTATAAAAAGGGCACCCCTTCCCTCTTCTCTTCACACCCTTTTCAGGCTTGAATCTCAGAAAAACCCTGACAATTCAACTTCTCAACCTCTCTAGTTACATCATAGAGGTTCTGGTCTTCTCAAAAGACCAACTCTAGTTCCCTAAGAAGAAGTTTAAAGGAGGTGTGTCAAGGAAGAGGTAATCTCTTCTACCGACTCTTTCGTATTTCTTTCTTCTTCTACTTCCTCCTATTTAGTTGTTTCTTTGTAAAGTAATAACATCAGTATTAATTATATACTGATATGTTATTATAAATATGAAACAAACATATTTCACCTTCTATCCATCCTATGGAAAATGAAATCACCGTGCGTGCGTACGTACGGAACACCGTCTCCACGTCGTGGTGTAATCAGTTTTTCCACCACCACCTTACTTGGATGGGTATAATGGAGTAAAGAATAACTATATATTATTATTATAACATCATACTGATTCTATGATATTATATCATCCACTCCAATACCATTCAATAAATATGGTAACAATATCATCACTCGTGCGTACGTACAGATTACCGTCTCCACGACACGACGAGATTCATTTTCCGTGTTAACAATTCAAGAATGATTATAAAGTATATATAATAAGTAATCATGAAATATATGAAATAATAATACTAATAGATTTATATATATATATATATGTCATTGTAACATCCCCAAATGATAAAGGGTTAAATGACTAATTGATATGACTCATGTCAACAAGGTACACCTTCCTTTTCGGGAGCCTGTCTGATTAGAACTCCACAGTTAAGTGTGCTTAGCCTGGAGTAGTGATCAGGATGGGTGACCTCCTGGTAAATTTCTCAGGATGTGTGTGAGTGAGGACAAAGCACACTGGAAAGGACATGTGTTGGCCTGTGGGGACAATCATTAGTCAGATGACCCGTTCAGGCATGTGGGTGGACCCTGGGGTGGGCCCCACGTGTCTGCGGGGCAACTGGTGGTACCTGGTCGGCCAGGACCTGACGACCATGTTAAGGTGGGGTGTCTGTGCTGTCACTGGGACCCGGTTGTCACATTTGGTATCAGAGGAGGAACCCAGCCTTAAGTGCGCGGTGTACTGCCTGGGTTGAGATGTAGGGCCCACAACGAGGGCATTGTGCTCTAAAGAGGGGGTGATTGTAACATCCTCAAATGATAAAGGGTTAAATGACTAATTGATATGACTCATGTCAACAAGGTGCACCTTCCTTTTCGGGAGCCTGTCTGATTTGAACTCCACAGTTAAGTGTGCTTAGCCTGGAGTAGTGATCAGGATGGGTGACCTCCTGGGAAATTTCTCAGGATGTGTGTGAGTGAGGACAAAGCACACTAGAAAGGACATGTGTTGGCCTGTGGGGACAATCATTAGTCAGATGACCCGTTCAGGCATGTGGGTGGACCCTGGGGTGGGCCCCACGTGTCTGTGGGGCAACTGGTGGTACCTGGTGGGCCAGGACCCGACGGCCATGTTAAGGCGGGGTGTATGTGCTGTCACCGGGACCCGGTTGTCACATTTTACCAATTTGTCACGACCCGTCCTCGGGGCCCATGCCATGACTACCCCAAGCCCGCCTTCCATAGGCCAGGGGCTGGCGACTAGCACCAAGGCGTAAATCCCGATAAACAGGGAAGGCATTGCCTTTGTAAAGTAAACAACCACCACATAGTAAGCAAGCGGAAAGAGAAAACACTAAGTAAAAACTGTAACAAGCTGTGCTGAAAGTAAAAGGGGCTGGAAATACAAGCCCAACTGTAAAGTACAACTGAAGGGAAAAATAGCAACTGAAAAGAAAAACTGCAGCGTCGAGCCGTCCTCTGGAAGTCCCACCTAAAGGGTGTGTACAGATAGCCTCCATAGCTCCACGGTTCAGCCGTCCGCTCCGAGTATGTCCCGCCCAGTGGTCCACCTCCAGGTACTGTCTTGCTCCGCAAACCTCGACCACGATCAGCATTGTCCATCGTCTGCAACCAACACAACGAAGTGCGGGCATAGCCCGTGCAGGGGTGAGTATAAGCTACTCAGTAAGGACCCCGAGACCCCCGAAGGTCTCCAGAAATCCACATAGGATAAACCACAAGGGATAATATACAATCACGAAGTAACATCCGACACTGCTTAGGTATATGCCCATACATATACCCAAGCCTTCAATTCCCGTTCGGCTCCAACATCCGAGCCTAAGCACAACCCAGTCCACAAAGGAAAGAAAAACGTAAATCCACACAGGATAGCACAACACAATCCACAAAGGAAAGTAACACAAGATTCAGCTCACACAGGTACTTCTTCGTATGACATTGGAGATGATCAGATGTAGTCACTGATTCATCTAAGCCGTCGGACCCACAAAGGATCTGTAGGTACTAACCCTCGCAAAGACCCACACAGGATCGATCATGAAGTTGAACCCAAATCTATTAGGAAACTCCTTCTCCATCAAGTACAGTGGTTATGCTGCTACAACCAAGAACTTCCCTCTTACCTTGGACTACTTTAGTTCTCCACCTATCGGGTACAGTGGGCCTACTGCTACGACCAAGCGCTCCCCCGTGCCGCTACAACCAAGCGCTCCTCCGTCGTGGGTCTGCCGCTACAACCAAGCGCTCCCCTGTGCCGCTACAACCAAGCGCACCTCTGTCGTGGGTCTGTTGCTACAACCAAGTGCTCCCCTGTGCCGCTACAACCAAGCGCGCCTCTTTCGTGGGTCTGCCTCTACAACCAAGTGCTCCCCTGTGCCTCTACAACTAAGCGCACCTCTGTCGTGGGCCTGCCGCTACAACCAAGCGCTCCCTTGTGCCGCTACAACCAAGCGCACCTCTGCCGGGTTATCTGTAACGCACCGAGTCGTTCGATCAGCAGTCTTCAAGTCTCAACCGTCTCTAGGGTTTCCGCCCATGGCATGCTCGTTCCGGGAGGGTCCACTCCACGAGCTAAGAGGTCAATGCATCAACTAACATGTAGTCCGGAGTTGACGTATCCCAAGATGTACCGCAGTAGTCACTGCCGAAAACACGAAGGATTCCCGTACGGTTTTCATCATCGTCGCAGTCAAATCCACTGAGGATCTTTGTACAGTCATCGTCGTCACAGCAGCAGTAGCATCCAGCTCTAGGGTTCCCGCACACAGCAAGCTTGTTCGGGAGGGTCCGCTCCATGAGCCGAGAGGGTGATACATCAACTGACTCAAGGTCCAGAGTTGATGTATCCAAAAGTTCCGTATCGTTAACAGGAACTCAATGTCGCAGACGGAGCGTCAATCGGACGCTCGGTCTGAGAGTTATTGGCTTTTTTGTCCCAGGGGTCTGGTTGGTTTTTAAGGCAAAACCAACCCGGCCGTACTCCACTTGCGTCCAAACCTCGGGCGGAGTATGCCAAAAGATCCGTCTCACTTAGAGGAATCCACCAAAGCTGACGGCACGTCAATCGGACGTCCGTAGCTCAAGATATGAGCATTTCTGCTCCGAGGGCCCGGTTGGTTTCGTGTACGAACCAACTCGACCGAACCTAAAGTATTCTGAAACCTTGAGTGCGATATACCAAAACGACTGTCTCGATCCAAGGATCGTGTTTCCGCTGACGGTGCATCGTTATGAGGCCCGTAGCTCAAGTTACGGCAAAAGACCGAAAATGGTCCGAAGACGGAGGGTCTGGGCCCGGGTCGACCCGGCCCGACCCCCCTGGTTCGGCCCGAACCGGGTCGACCCGGGTCTGACCCGGCTCGACCGAGCAGCTGAGAAGCGCGGGGGACTCGCTGCCCCCGCGTGACAGCACCGCGGCCCCCGCGGGGGGGGGGGGGGGGGGGGGTGCCCTGGTCAACGGACGTGGCTTCGCCGCGTCCTGCGTGTGCGCCAGACCCGCACGGCCGCGGTTCCACTGGCGCCACCGCCTCCGGCTGCCGGCGCCGCCGCGCCGGCAACCCGCGCCGCCAGAGGCTTCCGCAGGCCACCGGATTTGCTCTGGTGGTCCGTTTTCCTTCCCGTCTGCGCCGGTGCTCCTCCTGGATTCTGTTCTTCACTGCGAAAACATCAAATCGCTCTTGCGTCACGTTTTGTCGTCGCCCGCCAAATCTGCACAACAACGAAGAACGGCGGAGAGTTGTCGGGCCGTGTTCGTTTGGCCCGCACCATCCGCTTTAGATAATAACAGTCGGGAGAATTATTCAACACATGAATAAAGACAAAGCACAATTTTAATAGAATTAAAATTGAACTTGATCCAGGTTCTTTGCTTTAAAAGAAACAATCACGGGAAAAGAAATTAATTCACAACAACCCCTACCTCGTCAAGTCGCCGCACGCACGTTCTTCGCGGAATTGATCGCCTCGGAAGGAGGCGGTCGTCGCGTCGTGGAAGGGCGTCGCGTCGTCGCGGAAGGGCGTCGCGTCGTCGCGGAATACGGTGTGCGTCGATGAACTCCGAGGTTCAAGAACATATAGATTTAATTAATAATAATTAAATCCATATTTTTGTTTTAAACCACAAAGAAATTGAAAGAACCGCAATCTCTCACCTCAACGGATGATCAAAGATTTTGTTGCAGATTAAGGAACGTCGCTGAAGAACATCGCGGGAGAGGAAACATCGGCGTCGCGGCACACGGCGTCGCGTCGTCGATTTCCACGGGTTCGGCGTTCTTCGTCGGAGACTGACGTTCTTCGCGTTCTTCGCGTTCTTCGCGTTCTTCGCGAAGGAGGATGAAGGCACAAAACTTGTCAAAACCTCTCAACGAGCATTTTTTCAGAAGTCGTGCGTTGGTCTTATTTTATTATTACGCCATCAAACGAAAAAGAGATAAGTAACGACCCATTAATTCGTAGAATTAATTCAACAAAATAAACCACCCAATTAATTGGTGCGTTAAGAAAAAAATAAGAAAACACGTCAGTTGACTTTCATAATGACGGGTTTTCGCGGGTGCGTTACTTAGCGGAAAAGAAACGGTTGGGGATCGTGCGGTCCCAACCTCACAAATATCCTACCAAGAGGGTAGGATATTTTTGGATAGCACCCTATCCGCATCAACTCAGCTTAAACATCTTGAAGTGGTCTTTAAGCGGCTTTAAGTGAAAAATAAAAATAAAATTGTCGCAAAACTTTTATTTTATTTCTTAACTTAAAACCCAAAAATTAAAAACCACAACCGAGCAAACGCAACTCTGGAAGAGGCGTTTCTAAGAAAATATCAGCGCTGCGATTTCATCAGTTCCCTCGGAATTCGATTCTGAGCACCTGTTCAAAAGTTAGAAAAACACACTCGTTCGTTCACTGAATGTACCCGAGCCAAACTTTGGAAAATGATTCTGGGCACACTGGGCCTCAGAATCAGGTGCCGTCAGAAGCTACGTTCTTGTAAAATTCCAAAGAAAATTAAGAAAAAAAAATTTCCTTTAAATTTACGGGTCTTTACATTACTCCCACCACAGGGCTTTACGTCCCCGTAAAGCTTCACCACAAACTTAGGGATACAAAGGCTGTACTGAGCACGCATATGAGCCTCCTGCTCCCAAGTGCTCTCCTGGAGGTTCCCGAGCTTCCATCTGAAGCTCACTATAGGAATCGATCGTCCACATAGGACCCGCTCCTGTCGATCCTCGATCTCCACTGGGACCTCTGCAAAAGTCTCCCCATCACCAAAGACCAGCTCTTCATGGTCAAAGATTGGTGTTGGGTCATGCACGTATCTCCTCTGCTGAGATACATGGAAGACGCCGTGAACCCGGCGCAACTGTGGTGGTAGATCCAGGCGATAAGCCACCTTGACAATCCTGCTGAGGACCTGGAAGGGTCCGATGAAGCGTGGAGACAACTCGCCGCTTCGGCCAAACCTCCGTAATCCACGTCAAGGTGAGACCCACAAGAAGATGTGGTCGCCATCCTCGAACTCTAGTGGCCTCCGCCTCCTGTCAGTGAAAGACTTCTGTTGGCTCTGAGCTGTCCTCATCCGCTCCTGGATGACTTTGACCTTCTCTGTCATGTCCTGGACCATCTCCGGTCCCACAAGAGCTGCTAAGATTTCTTCTTTGCCGATAAGAGAAATCTGGTCTCATCCCCTGGATGAACCACTTCCTTTGCCTAATACAGTCAATCCCGATATGGATGGTACTAATCCATACCAAGGATGACGTGGTAAGGCCTCGACGCTACTACCAAGATATCCAACCGTTACTCTCGCCTACAAGGGTTGAGTCACACTATTGGCATCAGTGTGTGGTAACTGGGTCTCCTCCAGTAGATGTCTCACAAGTGAGGGTCAAGTCAACAGTCTAAACCGGAACCTCTTAGTACAACAAAAAAGAGGACAGGAATAAAAACATCACCAAGGTATGCATCTTTTATTATTGAAACTCATAATACAAAGACACTACACCATAGAAACAAGGAACTAGAAGTACAAAATACGTATCCACTAGTCCCGCTCTTGTCCATCTGCTCCCGGAGCTCCATGATCGAAGGCCTCAGCTTCCTGAAGCTGAGCTCTCGCATGTCCACCAACTCCCTGCGGTTGGGGTGGACCTCCTAGTGGTAGTGGTGGAAATACCCCGAAGCATCGTCCACCTCCAGCTGCATGGCCAGCTCCCCTTCCATGGCAGCCTACTCCTTGTGGCCCGCCCTGATCGAACCTCTGCCTCAGCCTGGGGGGTCCCTCGTTCATCTTATGGTCATCCGTATGGTGGATCGGACAGTCACGAGCCATGTGACCAACCCTGCTGCAGGAGTAACATTGTCTGCTCATAGTAAGTCGTTCTCCAACCTGAGTGCCTCGCACAAACGATCCTGTGCCACGCGGTCGACCACCGGTAGGTCTAGTCCTCTTGGACCCCTGCGTCATCTGTCTTCTGCCTTCTGTAGAAGACTCTGCCGCATGCCGGCAAGTGGTGGGTCCAGCTTTTGGAGACTGCTCAGCAAGGAAACTCTCCATTAAGAGGGCTCGCTCCAACACCCCTACCTGAGTCGGAATGTTGAGGGAGATCATCGAAGCCCTGATCTCGTGCCTCAGTCCCTGCTCGAAGGTTCGGGCTCAGAAGAACGGGTCCCGTATCATATCTGTGGAGTAGCGCGAGAGATCAGTAAACCTCGCCGCGTACTGGGCTACGGCCATGCTTCCCTGTCGCAGTTGTAGTAGCTCCTGAATGCGCACCGCACGGAGGGTGGTTGGGACGAACTCGGAGCGGAAGATGCTCTCAAAGTCCGTCCAGAGGAGAGATGTCTCGCCGTGCACCTGGAGCATCATGCTCCACCATCTGCTTGTTGCCGCGTGCAGGAGGCTCACTGCGAGGATCACCATGAGGTCTGCTGGTGTCCTCACTAATCTGAAAACCTGAACAACTGCCTCCAGCCAGTCCTCGGCGGCCTGAGGGTCCGTCTCCCCGCGGAACCTAGGCGGTCGTTGGTGCTGGAACTCATGCAGTGCACTAAGGTGACGTGCATCGTCAGCAGTTGGGGATGGTAGCATCGGTGGCTCGGCGGGTAAAGGTATCACCAGTGCCTATGCTGTCAAAGGGCCATGTACCGAATCCTCGTCGCTCGGTGTGCTGTCGCCATGCACAACGCTCGGAACCCTAGCTGGCTACCGTCATGGGGCCATCCTGAAAAGAAACAGGTGCGCCACGGTCAGAACAGTGTACCTGGTGAGATGACACAAAGTAATCACAAAGAAAACGTGAAGACACATGCAATCAATGTTTTCGTGCATTAAGTCAGAAATCAGAAGTCAGGGTCCTGGTGTACGGATACATTGGTCGCCGCCCCAACATTGGACTCCTTGGACTGATAACCACACCCAATAAACTGAACACTATTGCTTTACATAGAAGAAAGATCAGAGTCTGCGGTAGAACTGAACTCCTTTGATACCAATTTGTCACGACCCGTCCTCGGGGCCCGTGCCATGACTACCCCAAGCCCGCCTTCCATAGGCCAGGGGCTGGCGACTAGCACCAAGGCGTAAATCCCGATAAACAGGGAATGCATTTCCTTTGTAAAGTAAACAACCACCACAGAGTAAGAAAGAGGAAAGAGAAAACACTAAGTAAAAACTGTAACAAGCTGTGCTGAAATTAAAAGGGGCCGTAAATACAAGCCCAACTGTAAAGTACAACTGAAGGGAAAAATAGGAACTGAAAAGAAACACTACTGGAAATGCTGTTTTTCCCAACGGGTGTTTACCAACGGTTTGCTAAAACCGTTGGGCTTGAAGGATTAAGAAAGCCTTTCCCAACGGTTCATTGAAACCATTGGGAAAATCCACCCCTTTTCCAACGGTTTGAAGAAACCGTTGGTAAAGGGGTGTGTTAATAACCTTTTGCCAATGGTTCTTTTGAACCATTGGGAAAGGGTCACCCCTTTTCCAACGGTTTCCTCAAGCCGTTGGCAAAGGGGTCCTTAGCATCTCTTTCCCAACGGTTCTTTAAAACCATTGGGAATTATTTCCCCCAAATCCAGCCGCGAGGTTGCTCTCCCCCATTCGCACAGAACCTAATTTCATCCGCTCCACCGCTCTCCTCTCGCGAAATCCCCTATCCGAAGAGGTGAAAACCATCTGAAATCAGGTATCTTTTCATTTATACACATATACTTCCTTATTTTTATTGTTATTTCTTTAGTATTTTAGTTTTAAGTTATCAATCCACCTCCACCTCTCTGCTGCTCTCCAAATCCCCCATCCGAATAGGTGAAAACCCATTTGAATCATCTCAAATCAAGTAATTTTTTCTTTATACACATATAGTACCTTGTTTTTATTGTTATTGATCTAATATTTTAGTTTTAAGTTTGGATTTTGATTTGATTTCACCGTGTAAAATAGGGAAATGAATAAATATTTTGTTAATTAATTAGTTTCCCCTAGAATATCAGTTGTGTTATAATGTCCATGCTAAATAAAGGGGTAATGTAATAAAAGACCTTGAATAAATAAATTGTGGAAGTCGGGGTATTTTGCCTCTATGAGAGGTTTTTTGTTGTGTTTCATTGTATGTTGTAGGCTTTTTTATGGGGATTGAGGTGACCTGTTGGGCTTTGTGATATGTGGGGTTGTAATGTGATGGTTAGTGGGCATGGATGTGTCATGTGAAGTTGTATGATAGTGATGATGTGTGGTGGTGTTGTGTCGTGTGGAGGTGTTGTGTGATGAAGTTGTGGTGTATAATGTGGTGAGGTGGTTTTGGTTGTGTGGTGGTTTGTGATGTGCAATATTTTTATTGTGATATGTGGTTGTTTTGGTGAGATGGTTGGTCGATGTAACATGGTGTCGATGGTTATTGTGAGATGGTGAGTTGTTGTGTGGTGGTTTTATTAGTTTCCTGGTTATCTATGGAATAAATTATGCTGTTAAAACAAAAAAACAAGATATTAAATAAATGAGATGGAATAGAAATGGATGTGTGGTAAATGGATTTAATTAATTTAACATTAAATGAATGGACAATGTAAGTGTGAATGAAGTGGCTTATAAATGAATGTGAGAAATGTTATGCGTCTTGTGTGGTGGTGGTTTGGTTTATGTGTTTTATGGTAGTAGTGAAGTGTGTGATTATGTAGTTAATGTGAACCCATAGGTTGAGTATTTTGTGCTATCTATATATCATGTATTTTTATGTTATTTCTACACATTCCAGGGGGATGGTATGTCTAGGTGGTGGTGGTGGGGTTGCAGGGGAGGGGGTGTGGGCTGTTTGGGAGGGTGGGCAGGGCTATCCAGGGGGGTACGGGGTGTCCAGGGGGGTACGGGGGTGGGCGGGCTGTCCACAAGGGTGGACGGGCTGTCCACGGGGGTGGTCGGGCTGTCAAGGAGGGCTGGGCGGGCTATCCAGGGGGGGTGGGTGGGCTGGCCACGAGAGGTAGGGGTGTCCAGGGGGTGGGCGGGCTATCCAAGGGGGTGGGGGCTGTCCATAGGGAGAAGGGGTGTCGAGGGGGGTGGGTGGGCTGTCCACGGGGGTGGTTGGGCTGTCTAGGGGGTAGGGGGCATCCACGGGGGTGGGTGGGTTGTCCACGGGGGTGGGCGGGGCTGTCCACGGGGGTGGGAAAGGCTGTCCACGGGGGTGGGCGGGGCTGTCCAGGGGGTGTGGGTTGTCCTGGGGGTCTGGGTGGGGTGTCCTGGTGGGGGAGGGGTGTGTGGGGTGTCCAGGTGGGGTGGTATGTCTAGGTGGTGGTGGTGGGGTTGCAGGGAAGGGGGTGTGGGCTGTTTGGGAGGGTGGGCGGGGCTATCCAGGGGGGTACGGGGTGTCCAGGGGGGTACGGGGGTGGGCAGGCTGTCCACAAGGGTGGACGGGCTGTCCACAGGGGTGGTCGGGCTGTCAAGGAGGGGTGGGCGGGCTGTCCAGGGGGGGTGGGTGGGCTGGCCACGGGAGGTAGTGGTGTCCAGGGGGTGGGCGGGCTATCCAAGGGGGTGGGGGGCTGTCCATAGGGAGAAGGGGTGTCCAGGGGGGTGGGTGGGCTGTCCACGGGGGTGGTTGGGCTGTCTAGGGGGTAGGGGGCGTCCACGGGGGTGGGTGGGTTGTCCACGGGGGTGGGCGGGGCTGTCCACGGGGGTGGGAAAGGCTGTCCACAGGGGTGGGTGGGTCTGTCCAGGGGGTGTGGGCTGTCCTGGGGGTCTGGGTGGGGTGTCCTGGTGGGGGAGGGGTGTGTGGGGTGTCCAGGGGGGTTGGTATGTCTAGGTGGTGGTGGTGGGGTTGTAGGGGAGGGGGGTGTGGGCTGTTTGGGAGGGTGGGCGGGGCTATCCCGGTGGGGGTACGGGGTGTCCAGGGGGGTACGGGGGTGGGTGGGCTGTCCACAAGGGTGGACGGGCTGTCCACGGGGGTGGTCGGGCTGTCAAGGAGGGGTGGGCGGGCTATCCAGGGGGGGTGGGTGGGCTGGCCACAGGGGGTAGGGGTGTCCAGGGTTGTGGGTGTGCTATCCAAGGGGTTGGGGGGCTATCCATAGGGAGAAGGGGTGTCGAGGGGGGTGGGTGGACTGTCCACGGGGGTGGTTGGGTTGTATAGGGGGTAGGGGGTGTCCACGGGGGTGGGTGGGTTATCCACGGGGGTGGGCGGGGCTGTCCACGAGGGTACCCTACTAATATGGTTATGGGATGAGGCATGCTCTGATGTGATAACACATTAAGTTCTTGTTGGTTTTACATTTTTTCAATAACACATTAGTATGTTTTTTTCACATGTCTAGTTGATACCATGATTATTTTCTTCCTTTATCGTTTACTTAAATGTATTTTCTATTAAAGTTCAATCCTATTGAATTGTTTATGACAAAATGACTTATATGAATTTTTTTATAGAATGGACAGAAGTTGGATGTATGAAACCGATCGTATCTCAAGCGATTTTCAAAACAATTTGGAGAGCTTTATAGATATTGAATTTCACAATGCTTTAGATAGTGGTCGCATACACTGCCCATGTTCCAATTGTGTTGGTAGACCTTGGTTGAGTCGTGAAGAAGTCAGCTACCACATAACCAAAAATGGTTTTCAAGCAAACTACTTTGTGTGGTATCACAATGGGGAGAAAATGAAATCTCAAATTGGTGATGATCGAAATGAAAGGACTGGAATGGAGAATTTGTTAGATGATCGTTTTCCGTTTATTTTTCATCATGAAAAAGAAAGGATTTCGACTCAAGAAGATGTCGATATGAGGACAACTGATGCATCTAGTGAAAATGATGATATTGATAGGGTGAAAAAATTTAATGATGCTTCCACGACTCCAGTATATCGACAATGCGATAAAATGAAAAAGCTGGAATTTTTAATCTGATTGTTTCATGGAAAAACTATGTATGGGATTTCTAATACAGCAATCGATTACATTCTTACCCTCTTGAAGGATTTACTTCCAGATGATGCAGATATTCCCTCAAACCACTATATGGCATGGAAGTTAGTTGAAGAACTTGGATTTTCCAGAAACAAAATTCATGCTTGCCCGAAAGATTGCAGTTTATTCTGGGAAGAAACCGCTGAACGAAATGAATGTATAAAATGTGGCACATCCCGCTGGAAGTCAAAATCTGATGGAACACCATCCCGCGTTCCACATAAAGTAATGTGGCACTTTCCATTGATCCCCAGACTCTAGAATATTTTTATGTCTGATGACATATCAATAAAAATGAGATGGCATGATACCGAGAGAAAGAAGACTAATGATGAGTTGGTTCATCCTGTAGATGGATTTGCATGGCAGAGATTTGATGCTCGACATCCTGATTTTGCAGCTAACGTGCGTAATGTGAGTCTGGGTATTTCATGCGACGGTTTTAATCCGTTTGGGCAGATGCTTACTTCGCACAGCACATGGCCAGTTTTTATACACATTTATAATCTTCCCCCATGGTTGTGTATGAAAAAATCTTTCACTTTCATGAGTATACTCATATCTGGTCCTTCTGATCCCGGCATTGATATTGATGTATACATGAAACATTTAATAAGAGAGTTGAAACTTCTTTGGAATGTGGGTGTGCGCACATACGATGCATGTTCGAAAGACATATTTCAGATGCGTGTTGTGCTTATGTGGACGATCAATGATTTTCCGGCTTATGCAATGATGTCTGGATGGAGCATGAAGGGAAAACTGTCATGTCCAGTTTGTATAAAGAATACACGATCCAGAAGACTGAAACATCGTTGTAGTTTCAGTTTTATGGGACATCAACGATTTTTTCCAAAGGATCATCCATATAGAATGAATCGTCAAAGATTTTATAATACTATAGAGACCGATGATCCACCCCAGCGTATGTATGGAACTGATGTGATTAATGAATTGAAAGATTTCAGTTTTTCGTTCGGGAAGGGTCAAATGAAATCTGGAAAGAGAAAGAATGTTTCCACAGAAACCTGTTACAATTGGAGGAAGAGGAGTATCTTTTTTGATTTTCCTTATTGGTCAACCAATTTGCTACGTCATTGATTAGACGTAATGCATATTGAAAAGAATATATGTGAAATGTAGCTTTCAGTTCTTCTAAATGTCAAGGGGAAGACAAAAGATGATTTACTATCTCGACGTGACTTGGTGGATTGGGGCATCAGACCAGAATTGCATCCTGTGCGTATCAGTGAAAATAAATGGAAACTTCCATGTGCTTCTTATGTGATGACACCTACTGAGAAAAAACAATTTTTGGAAGTATTAGAGACTATTAGAGTTCCTGATGGCTATTCAAGCAACATATCTAAACGGGTCAACAGAAGAGAGTTGAAGCTAAAATCTTTGAAGACTCATGATTATCACGTTCTACTGCATGAGTTGCTTCCAATAGAAATCCTTCATCTTTTGTCCAATAATGTAAGGGTGGGTGTTATTCGGTTGTGCCATTTGTTTAGAGATCTTTGTGCTAAGAAGTTGTCCAAGTCTTTCTTGCAAAAAATGTTGACAGATGCCCCATTAATTTTGTGTGAGTTGGAGAAAATATTTCCCCCATCATTTTTCACATGCATGCTGCATCTGACTGTCCATATTCCAACTGAAATACTTCTCGGAGGACCTGTTTCTTTTCGTTGTATGTATCCAACTAAAAGAAATATGTTCACATTAAAGTCTTATGTTCGAAAAAAGAATCATCCCGAAGGTTCTATCGTGAACGGTTACTTAGCTCAAGAATGTATGGATTTCTGTTCAATGTATTTGTCTGATCTTACTACAAGAATGAACAGACCAATGAGAAATGAAGAAGAACAATATGAGCAAATTGAACCCAGTTTTCCATCACTTCCTCAAACAGGAGGAATTCCTGGATCATATACATTGAAGACATTAAGCCATGAAGAGCGGGAGATGGCACATCGCACAGTTTTGTTCAACTGTGATTTGTTCGATGACTATATCAGGTAACAAAATTGAATATGTATATCTTACATATATATCTGTTAAACTATTCATATTTTTTTATCTACAGGGAACATAAAACAATGATAAATAGGAAGCATCGTTCTTTATCTTTGAGAAGGAGAGAGACTTTGCGTAGCAAAGAGTTTTCTTCTTGGTTAAAATTGAAGGTAAAAATATTACTGTTTAAATTAATTATTTCAATATTTACTTAAGTTTAACTGTCATTTATATTGTAGGTATTGAGTTTGTCTGCTGACTCTGTCTCTGAGGAAATAAGAGCTTTGGCTTTTGGTCCTAATACCGTGGTTCGTGACTGTAAATCAATTGTTATCAATGGGTACAGATTTATTGTCACTGAACGAGCCAAAAACATGAGAACACAACATGATGGTATTATGGTTACTGCCACAACAGATTGTTATGCCAGTGCATCAGATAGTAGACCGCGACTTGAAAATGTGGGTTATTATGGAGTCGTTGAGAAAATAATAATATTGGATTATTACTCTCATGGACGAGTCACAATGATGAAATGCCATTGGTTTGATTCGATGATGAGACATGGCACATTTATTGATGATTGTGGATTTCGAGTAATTAATATGACCCGCACTCTTGCAACTGAAGAACCATATGTGTTGGCATCAATGGCTAAACAAGTTTTTTATGTCAAAGATCAACTTCAACCTGAATTTGGTGTCATAGTTGAAGTAATTCCAAGACATATTTTTGATGATGCTGATGATGGAATTGACATTGTCCCGCACTCTAGCGCGGGTATATTTATAAAACCCTAACAAATTTTTATAGCAATATTTATTTTCATTATAACATGTTTTGATAAAATATTTGTTTTTCTTTCATGACAGATACATCTACTGACAGGAGGCGGGGGCGGGGCCGTACACGCATGCGTTCGGTGTGGAACCGTCACACACAGGTTATGGTGGAATATAATGAAGACAATCAGATGGTTGAGAAAACAGGGCAGCAATGTTGGTGTTTTATGGCGACGCTTTCCAAATACTCCAACATCATTCCCGTCAGCCCACTTTCATGGAGACATTTGCCACATGAGGTCAAAGATAGAGCTTGGGCAGAGATATGGGTAAAAAAATCTATTGTATTTAATGCCATGAATTTTTTTTGTATTTATATGAATTAATATTTTGATTTCAGCTTCAATTTAATTTTCCTGATGGTGAGGGTGCACGATTGGAACGTCTAAAGGATTTAGGTGAGCTTTGGAGAGCCTACAAGCATGAGTTGTATATTGGCTGGCGTGCTAGAGTTTGCACTGAGTTAGAGGTGGTACCAGTCGTGGATGATTGTCCTATAGAGCAGTATCGTCAGATGATTACTCATTGGACGAGTACCCAGTTTAAGGTATGAATTACATTTGAGGTATTTAAATAATAACTTTCAAGTTTTGCATTAATATTATCCTTTGCATTATCGAATTTTATTTAGGAATCATCTGGAAAAAATAAAAAAAAAACATTGATGCAAAAAAATACCTCCATACACTAGGACGCACGACGATGCCGGATCATGAGAGGCAGCAGGTATGACAATTGTTTATAAGTTTTCTTTACGACATACATTTTCTTTTGTTTACTCAATTATTTAATTATTTGCTAAAGTTTTTATATAACTTTTGTTTTCAATGTCATTGTAGAGGCAAGTACAAAATATTGAAGGACGTGTGCCTCGAGCAAAACTGTTTTGCTCGAGTAGACGAAAAAAGGATGGAAGTGCTGTCAACAAAGCGACTCAGCAGCAGATTGTAAGTTTTAATCTGTTGATTTTATATTTTAATATCTATTTTGTAACTTAATAATATATTTATATTTGTAACAGGATGCTTTAGAGGCCCTCGATGCCCAAGAAGCAGACAATTTTGGGCCATCTGATCACTTACATCAGGTCTTGGGAGAGGATCATTCTGGCAGAGTACGCTGCCGACCTAGGATAGCCCCGACGAGGTATTGGCCTACCTCACGTACGAGTTGTAGTGCCACCGAGCTGCAACAAGTTAGGGCATAGGCAGAACAGGCTGAGAAAAGGGCCACTGAGATGGCAGAACAGTCTGCTAGGGCAAACAGTGCATTTATGAAATTTATTGAAGTTCTACGTCCAACACTTCCAGCAGAGGCCAGCCCAGCGATTGATGAATACATGTCGTCGATACATTCTATATATGGTGCACCAGGTGGCAGTTCCAGTGGTGGTCAGGCCGATGTCCAGCTTGAAGATGATGATGGCGAGCAGTCTGATGCGGAAGAGGAGGGAGATGAGGAGGGCGAGGAGGAGGGCGAAGGCGAGGAGGAAGGCGCTGTGGAGGGTGAGGACGATGAGGAGGACGATGAAGAGGGCGATGATGATGATGATGATGGTGATGGTGATGCTGATGTGGGACATATTGATCCGTTAACTTTTTGACTTATATTACTGAGATTTGATGTTTAATCTATTCTAGTTGTTGGTTTTATCTAGACTCGTAGTATAGTATTGGAGTTAAGTTATTTTTATATATTGTCTGTTTTTATGGATGTTGTTGTCTTTTAGTGGTTGTGTGTTTATGAACTCCCTGGACAACCCCCCTCATTCTTGGACCCTGGACAACCCCCCCTCCCCCTTGGACCCCGAACACCCCCCAAACACCCCCCGGACAGCCCCGCGGACAACCCCCCAGACAGCCCCCCGTACAGCCCCCAACCCTCCACCCTGGACCCCGGATAGCCCCCCGGACAGCCCCTCGGACAACCCCCCCACCCTCCCCCTTGGACCCCGGACAACCCCCCAAACACCCCCCGGACAGCCCCCTGAACAACCCCGGACAACCCCCTGAACAACCCCTGAACAACCCCTGAACAACCCCCTGAACAACCCCCGGACAGCCCCCTGAACAACCCCGAACAACCCCCTGAATAACCCCCAAACACCCCCCGGACAGACCCCGCACAGCCCCCCCACCCTCCTCCTTGGTCCCCGGACAGCCCCCCGGACACCCACCGGACAGCCCCCCCAGACAGCCCCCGCAGACAGCCCCCTGGACAGCCCCTCGTACAGCCCCCAACCCTCCACCCTGGACCCTGGATAGCCCCCCAGACAGCCCCCCGGACAGCCCCCCGGACACCCCCCACCCTCCCCCTTGGACCCCGGACAACCCCCCAAACACCCCCCGGATAGCCCCCTGAACAACCCCGGACAACCCCCCTGAACAACCCCTGAACAACCCCTAAACAACCCCTGAACAACCCCCTGAACAACCCCCGGACAGCCCCCTGAACAACCCTGGACAACCCCCTGAACAACCCCCAAACACCCCCCGGACAGACCCCGCACAGCCCCCCCACCCTCCTCTTTGGTCCCGGGACAGCCCCCCGGACACCCACCGGACAGCCCCCCCCCCCCCCCAGACAGCCCCTCCACCTTCCTTAATTTCATTAGCTCTGAAATGTTTCATAGCACGATCAACTAAAATCTAATCCATACTAAATATGATATAAAAATATTCTATATGAAGTTCCATAAGATTTTAAGTGAAAACAAAAAAGTGACATACAAAAAACTGACCAAACGCATTCGAAATGTGTTGATGCTTTAGGACAACGATCCATGGGTCATATGTGACGTGTACGAATCAACCCCACCTCAATCCTAGGCGCGGTGCGGTCGGAACAACTCAAAGTGTATGTCTTTTGTTTCAAAAGGACATCATTTTAAGTGAAAAACATCAACTGGCATACGGAAAACCAGCCAAACGCATTCGGATTGTGTTGATACTTTAAGACAACGATCCATGGGTCATTTGAGAAGTGTACAAGTCAACCCCTCCTAAATCTGAGATGCGGTGTGGTCGGGACCACTCTAAGTGACTTTCTTTTGTTTAAAATGGACAGTATTTTAAGTACATACGGAAAACCGACCAAACACATTCGGTTTCTGTTGAAACATTAGGAGAACGATCCATGGGTCATATGTGACGTGTATGAGTCAACGTCACCTCAATCCGAGGCGAGGTCGTCCGCTATGAATTTGACCGTTTGACGCCCGTTTTGGCCGTTTATGACACCAGAACTGCGTTGTCGGTCACCGTGGGAACATGGCACGTCCAATTGACGTGTCGTCTACTTGACCACTTCAAAAATCACTCACCCGTATTTTTCGTCTTATTTCAGGTCATTCCGACTTCGTTCGGCCCGTTTGGACCCCCCTCACGCGCGTTTACGAAGCGCGTGCATCACTTAAAATACGAATATTGAGCCGTACCGCGCAAACCGCACGTCCGATTGTCGTGCCGTCTGCGCGTACACGTCACGAATAATAATTAGAATGTTGCACGGTGTTTTCAGCTCAATATGAGGTCGTCCTCTATGAATTTGACCGTTGGACGCCCGTTTTGGCCGTTTATGACACCAGAACTGCGTTGTCGGTCACCGCGGGCACATGGCACGTCCAATTGACATGACGTATGCTCGACCACTTCATAAATCACTCACCCGTATTTTTCGCCTGATTTCAGGCCATTCCAAAATCGTTCGGCCCGTTTGGACCCCCCTCACGCGCGTTTACGAAGCGCGTGCATCACTTAAAATACGAATATTGAGTCGTACCACGCAAACCGCACGTCCGATTGACGTTCCGTCTATGCGTACACTTCATGAATAATAATTAGAATGTTGCACGGTGGTTTCAGCTCAATATGAGGTCGTCCGCTATGAATTTGACCGTTGGACGCCCGTTTTGCCCGTTTATGACACCAGAACTGCGTTGTCGGTCACCGCGGGCACACGGCACGTCCGATTGACGTGCTGTCTACTCGACCACTTCATAAATCACTCACCCGTATTTGTCGTCTGATTTCAGGCCATTCCGACTTCGTTCGGCCCGTTTGGACCCCCCTCATGCGCGTTTACGAAGCGCACGCATCACTTAAAACATGAATATTGAGCCGTACCGCGCAAACCGCACGTCAGATTGGCGTTCCGTCTGCGCGTACACGTCACGAATAATAATTAGAATGTTTCACGGTGTTTTCAGGTCAATCTGAGGTCGTCCGCTATGAATTTGACCGTTTGACGCCCGTTTTGGCCGTTTTTGACACCAGAACTGCATTGTCGGTCACCGCGGGAACACGGCACATCCGATTGACGTGTCGTCTGCTCATCCACTTCATAAATCACTCACCCGTATTTTTCGTCTGATTTCAGGCCATTCCGAAATCGTTCGGCCCGTTTGGACCACCCTCACGTGCGTTTACGAAGCGCGCGCATCACTTAAAACACGAATATTGAGCCGTACCGCGCAAACCGCACGTCTGATTGACGTTCCGTCTGCGCTTACACGTCACCAATAATAATTAGAATGTTTCACTGTGGTTTCAGCTCAATCCGAGGTCGTCCGCTATGAATTTGACCGTTGGACGCCCGTTTTGGCCGTTTATGACACCAGAACTGCGTTGTCGGTCACCGCGGGCACATGGCACGTCCGATTGACGTGCCGTCTGCTCGACCACTTTAGAAATCACTCACCCATATTTTTCATCTGATTTCAGGTCAATCCGACTTCGTTCGGCCCGTTTGGACCCCCCTCACGCGCGTTTACGAAGCGCGTGCATCACTTAAAATACGAATATTGAGCCGTACCGCGCAAACCGCACGTCCGATTGACGTGTCGTCTGCGCGTACAAGTCACGAATAATAATTAGAATGTTGCACAGTGGTTTCAGCTCAATCTGAGGTCGTCCGCTATGAATTTGACCGTTGGATTCCCGTTTTGCCCGTTTATGACACCAGAACTGCGTTGTCGGTCACCGCGGGCACACGGCACGTCCGATTGACGTGTCGTCTGCTCGACCACTTCAGAAATCACTCACCCGAATTTTTCGTCTGATTTCAGGCCATTCCAACTTTGTTCGGCCCGTTTGGACCCCCCTCACGCGCGTTTACGAAGCGCGCACATCACTTAAAACACGAATATTGATCCGTACCGCGCAAACCGCACGTCCGATTGTCATGAAGTCTGCGCGTACACGTCACAAATAATAATTAGAATGTTGCACGGTGTTTTCAAGTCAATCCGAGGTCGTCCGCTATGAATTTGACCGTTTGACGCCCGTTTTGGCCGTTTATGACACCAGAACTGCGTTGTCGGTCACCGCGGGCACACGGCACGTCCGATTGACGTGCCGTCTGCTCGACCACTTCATAAATCACTCACCCGTATTTTTCGTCTGATTTAAGGCCATTCCGAAATCGTTCGGCCCGTTTGGACCACCCTCACGCGCGTTTACGAAGTGCACGCATCACTTAAAACACGAATATTGAGCCGTACCGCGCAAACCGCACGTCCGATTGACGTGATGTCTACGCGTACACGTCACCAATAATAATTAGAATGTTTCACGGTGGTTTCATCTCAATCTGAGGTCGTCCGCTATGAATTTGACCGTTGGACGCCCGTTTTTCCCGTTTATGACACCAGAACTGCGTTGTCGGTCACCGCGGGCACACGGCACGTCCGATTGACGTGCCGTCTGCTCGACCACTTCAGAAATCACTCACCCGTATTTGTTGTCTGATTTCAGGTCATTCCGACTTCGTTCGGCCCGTTTGGACCCCCCTCACGCGCGTTTACGAAGCGCGTGCATCACTTAAAATACGAATATTGAGCCGTACCGCGCAAACCGCATGTCCGATTGATGTTCCGCCTACGCGTACACGTCACGAATAATAATTAGAATGTTGCACGGTGGTTTCAGCTCAATCTGAGGTCGTCCGCTATGAATTTGACCGTTGGACGCCCGTTTTGCCCGTTTATGACACCAGAACTGCGTTGTCGGTCTCCGCGGGCACACGGCACGTCCGATTGACGTGCCGTCTGCTCGACCACTTTAGAAATAACTCACCCGTATTTTTCGTCTGATTTCAGGCCATTCCGACTTCGTTCAGCCCGTTTGGACCCCCCTCACGCGCGTTTACGAAGCGCGCACATCACTTAAAACACGAATATTGAGCCGTACCGCGCAAACCGCACGTCCGATTGCTGTGCCGTCTACGCGTACACGTCAAGAATAATAATTAGAATGTTTCACGGTGGTTTCAGCTCAATCTGAGGTCGTCCACTATGAATTTGACCGTTGGACGCCCGTTTTGGCCATTTATGACACCAGAACTGCGTTGTCGGTCACCGCGGGCACAGGGCACGTCCAATTGACATGCCGTCTGCTCGACCACTTCATAAATCACTCACCCGTATTTTTTGCCTGTTTTCAGGCCATTCCGAAATCGTTCGGCCTGTTTGGACCCCCCTCACGCACATTTACGAAGCGCGTTCATCACTTAAAATACGAATATTGAGCCGTACCGCGCAAACCGCACGTCCAATTGACGTGCCATCTGCGCGTACACGTCACGAATAATAATTAGAATGTTTCACGTTGGTTTCAGCTCAATCTGGAGACGTGGTGTGGCCGGCACCACTCAAAGTGTCCGTCTTTTGTTTCAAAAGGACGTCATTTTAAGTGAAAAGCATCAACTGACATACGGAAAACCGACCAAATGCATTCCGAATCTGTTGATAATTTATCCCAACAATCCATGGGTCATATGTGACGTGTACGAGCCAACCCGGGATGAATCTGAGTCGCGGTGTGGCCAAGATAAGTCTAAGTGACTCTCTTTTGTTTAAAATGGACACCATTTTAAGTACATACGGAAAAATGACCAAATGGATTCGGTTTCCGTTGAAACTTTAGGAGAATGATCCATGGGCCATATGTGACATGTACGAATCATCCCCGCTTCAATCCGACATGCGGTGCAGCTGATACCACTCAAAGTGTCTGTCTTTTGTTTCAAAAGGACGTCATTTTAAGTGAAAGGCATCAACTGACATACGGAAGAACGACCAAATGCATTTGGATTCTATCGATACTTTAGCACAACGATCCATGAGTCATATGTGACGTGTAAAAGTCAACCCCGTCTTAATCTGAGACGCGGTGTGGCCGACACCGCTCTAACTCTGTCTCTTTTGTTTAAAATGGACATGATTATAAATGAAAAGAACAACTGACATACGCAAAACTGACCAAACGCATTCGTAATCTTTTGATAATTTATCACAACGATCCATGGGTCATATGTGACATGTACAAGCCAACCCGGGATGAATCTGAGTCGCGGTGTGGTCAGGATTAGTCTAAGTGTCACTCTTTTGTTTAAAATGGACAACATTTTAAGTACATACGGAAAACTGACCAAACGCATTCGGTTTCCATTTAAACTTTAGGAGAACGATCCATGGGTCATATGTGACATGTACGAATAAACCCCGCCTCAATTGGAGACGCGGTGTGGTCGGCACCACTCATAGTGTCCGTCTTTTGTTTCAAAAGGACGTCATTTTAAGTGAAAAACATCAACTGGCATACGGAAAACCGACCAAACGTATTCGGATTGTGTCGATACGTTAGGAAAATGATCCATGGGTCATTTGAGACGTGTAAGAGTCAACCCCGTCTAAATCCGAGATGCGGTGTGGCCGGTACCACTCTGACTGTGTCTCCTTTGTTTAAAATGGACAAGATTATAAGTGAAATAAACAACTGACATATGAAAAACTGACCAAACGCATTCAGAATCTGTTGAAAATTTAGGACAACGATTCATGGGTCATATGTTACGTGTACGAGTCAACCACGCCTCAATCCGAGTCGCGGTTTGGCCGAGACCACTCTAAGTGTATCTCTTTTCTTTAAAATGGACTACATTTTAAATTCATACGGAAAACCAACCAAACGCATTCTGATTGTGTTTATATTTTAGCACAACAATCCATGGGTCATTTGTGATGTGTACGAGTTAACCCCGCCTCAATACGAGACGCAGTGTGGCCGACACCATTCAAATTGTCTCTCTTTTATTTAAAAAACACTTCATTTTAAGTGAAAACAACAACTAACATACGGAAAACCGACCAAACGATTTCGGAATATGTTGATACTTTAGGACAACGATCAATGATTTATTTGTGACGTGTACGAGTTAACCTTGCCTCAATCCAGGGCATGGTGTGACTGGTATCATTCCAGATGTATGTATTTTGTTTAAAATGGATATCATTTCTATTAAAAATATATGGTATATGAAAAACCAATCAAATTATGAATTGAATTCCGGATTCCACATATGATTGTCATCTAAATTTTAAAATGAATTCTAAATGAATTATGTATGTTTATAATTATGTTATGAATTCTACTTTAATTATGGATGAGTATATTTTTAGGATGCATTATATGTGTTGGTTGGTTGGTTTTCATTATTTGTATGTGTTGGTTTGTTCTCTATATGTATGCATTATATGTGTTACAGGTACAATAATTGGCTTGAAAATGAATTGAAAATGAGGGCATAATTGGATTGAAACCAAGGGTGAATGCCCAAAAATCTGCTGTGCAAATTGTAGAGCAGGCTGCTGTGCAATTTGCACAGCAAAGCCTATGACAACGGTTTGAAAACCGTTGGCATAGGCTCTATACAGGTGTTTTTACCAACGGTTCCTTGAACCGTTGGTAAAAAACACTATTGTTTTTACCAACGGTTCATGGAACTGTTGGTAAAAACCTTTCCCAACGGTTTGTAAACCGTTGGGAAATAAAATGCTCTGTTGATTTCCCAACGGGCCAAACCGTTGGGAAAGGCCTTTCCCAACGGTTTGGCAGAACCGTTGGGATAGGTTGATTTTTTTCTATCCTATCCCAACGGTTCTGTGTAAACCGTTGGGAAAAGCCTTTCCCAACGGCTTACTTCCCCACGGTTTGCAGAACCGTTGGTATAACATATACCAACGGTTCTGCAACCTTTCCCAACGGTTCTAAACCGTTGGGAAAGGCTAGATTTCCAGTAGTGAAAAGCCGCGGTGTCGAACCGTCCTCTGGAAGTCCCACCTGAAGGGTGGGTACAGATAACCTCCACAGCTCCACGGTTCAGCCGTCCGCTCCGAGTACGTCCCGCCCAGTGGTCCACCTCCAGGTATTGTCCTGCTCCGCAAACCTCGACCACGATCAGCGTTGTCCGTCATATGAAACCAACACAACGAAGTGCGGGCATATCTCATGCAGGGGTGAGTATAAGCTACTCAGTAGGGACCCTGAGACCCCCGAAGGTCTCCCGAAATCCACATAGGATAAACCACAAGGGATAAGATACAATCACGAAGTAACATCCGACACTGCTTAGGTATATGTCCATACATAAACCCAAGTCGTCAATTCCCGTTCGGCTCCAACATCCGAGCCCAAGCACAACCCAGTCCACACAGGAAAGTAAAACGTAAATCCACACAGGATAGCACAACACAATCCACAAAGGAAAGTAACACAAGATTCAGCTCACACAGGTACTTCTTCGTATGACGTTAGAGATGATCAGATGTAGCCACTGATTCATCTAAGCCTTCGGACCCACAAAGGATCTGTAGGTACTAACCCTCGCAAAGACCCACACAGGATCGATCATGAAGTTGAACCCAAAGCTATTGGGAAACTCCTTCTCCATCAAGTACAGTGGTTATGCCGCTACAACCAAGAGCTTCCCTCTTACCTTGGACTGCTATATTTCTCTACCTATCGGGTACTATGGGCCTGCTACTACAACCAAGCGCTCCCCCGTGCCTCTACAACCAAGCGCTCCTCCGTCATGGGTCTGTCGCTACAACCAAGCGCTCCCCTGTGCCGCTACAACCAAGCGCACCGCTGTCATGGGTCTGCCGCTACAACCAAGCGCTCCCCTGTGCCGTTACAACCAAGCACGCCTCTATCGTGGGTCTGCCGCTACAACCAAGCGCTCCCCTATGCCGCTAAAACCAAGCGCACCTCTGTCGTGGGCCTGCCGCTACAACCAAGCGCTCCCCTGTGCCGCTACAACCAAGCGCACTTCTGTCGGGTTATCCGTAACGCATCGAGTCATTCGATCAGCAATCGTCAAGTCTCAACCGTCTCTAGGGTTTCCGCCCATGGTATGCTCGTTCCGTGAGGGTCCACTCCACGAGCTAAGAGGTCGATGCATCAACTGACATGTAGTCCAGAGTTGACATATCCCAAGATGTACTGTAGTAGCCACTGCCGAAAACACGGAGGATTCCCGTACGGTTTTCATCATTGTCGTATTCAAATCCACTGAGGATCTCTGTACAGTCATCGTCGTCACAGCAGTAGTAGCATCCAGCTCTAGGGTTCCCGCACACAGCAAGCTCGTTCGGGAGGGTCCGCTCCACGAGCCGAGAGGCTGATACATCAACTGACTCAAGTTCTAGAGTTGATGTATCCAAAAGTTCCGTATCGTCAACAGGAACTCAACGTCACAGATGGCGCGTCAATCGGACGCTCGGTCTGAGAGTTATTGGCTTTTTCGTCCCAAGGGTCTGGTTGGTTTTTAAGGAAAAACCAACCCGACCATACTCCACCTGCGTCCAAACCTCGGGCAGAGTATTCCAAAAGATCCGTCTCACTTAGAGGAATCCACCAAAGCTGACAGCACGTCAATCGGACGTCCGTAGCTCAAGATATGAGTGTTTCCGCTCCGAGGGCCCGGTTGGTTTCGTGTACAAACCAATCCGGCCGAACCCAAAGTATTCCGAAACCTTGAGTGCAATATACCAAAACGACGGTCTCAATCCGAGGATCTCGTTTCCACTAACGGCGTATCGTTCTGAGGCCCGTAGCCCATGTTATGGGCAAAAGACCGAAAACGGTCCGAAGACGGGGGGTCTGGGCCCGGGTCGACCCGGGTCCGACCCGGCTGGACCCAGTCCGGCCCGGCTCGGCTCGGCTCGGCCGTGCCGCCGAGCAGTGTGGGGGGCTCGCTGCCCCCGCGTGACAGCACTGTGGCCCCCGCGGGGGGGGGGGGGGGGGCGCCTGGTCAACGGACGCGGCTTCGCCGCCTCCTGCGTGTGCGCCAGACCTGCGCGGCCGCGGGTCCGCTTGCACCGTCGCCTCCGGCCGCCGCGCCGGCAACCCGCGCCGCCGGAGGCTTCCGCATGCCACCGAAGTTGCTCCGGTGGTCCGTTTTTCTTCCCGTTTACGCCGGTGATCCTCCCGGGTTCCGTTCTTCACTGCGAAAACATCAAATCGCCCTTGCGTCACGTTTTGTCATCGCCCACCAAATCCGCACAACAACGAAGAACGACGGAGAGTTGTCGGGCCGTGTTCGTTTGGCCCGCACCCTCCGCGTTAGATAATAACAGTCGGGAGAATTATTCAACACATGAATAAAGGCAAGGCATAATTTTAATAGAATTAAAATTGAACTTGATCCGGGTTCTTTACTTTAAAAGAAACAATCACGGGAAAAGAAATTATTTCACAACAACCCCTACCTCGTCAAGTCGTCGCATGCACGTTCTTCTCGGAATTGATCGCCCCGGAAGGAGGCGATCGTCGTGTCGCAGAAGGGTGTCGCGTCGTCGCGGAAGGGCGTCGCGTCGTCGCGGAATACGGTGCGCGTCGACAAACTCCGAGGTTCAAGAACATATAGATTTAATTAATAATAATTAAATCCATATTGTTGTTTTAAACCACAAAGAAATTGAAAGAACCACAATCTCTCACCTCAACGGATGATCGAAGATTTTGTTGTGGATTAAGGAACGTCGCCGAAGAACGTCACGGGAGAGGAAACGTCGGCATCGCGGCACACGGCGTCACGTTGTCGATTTCCGCGGGTTCGGCGTTCTTCGTCGGAGACCGGCGTTCTTCGCGTTCTTCGTGTTCTTCGCGTTCTTCGCGAAGGAGGATGAAGGCACAAAACTTGTCAAAACCTCTCAACGAGCATTTTTCCAGAAGTCGTGCGTTGGTCTTATTTTATTATTACGCTAAAAAATGAAAAAGAGATAAGTAACGACCCATTAATTCGTAGATATAATTCAACGAAATAAACCACCCAATTAATTGGTGCGTTAAGAAAAAAATAAGAAAACGCGTCAGTTGACTTTCATAATGACGGGTTTTCGCGGGTGCGTTACTTAGCGGAAAAGAAACGGTGGGGCCTCGTGCGGGCCCCACCTCACAAATATCATACCAAGAGGGTAGGATATTTTTGGATAGAACCCTATCTACATCAACTCAGATTAAACAGCTTGAAGTGGTCCTTAAGCGGCTTTAAGTGAAAAATAAAAATAAAATTGTCGCACAACTTTTATTTTATTTCTTAACTTAAAACCCAAAAATTAAAAACCACAACCAAGCAAACGCAACTCTGGAAGAGGCATTTCTAAGCAAATACCAGTGCTACGATTTCATCGGTGCCCTCGGAATTCGATTCCGAGCACCGTTTCAAAAGTTAGAAAAACCCGCTCATTCGTTCACTGAACGTACCCGAGCCAAACTTCGGAAAATGATTCTGGGCACACCGGACCTCGGAATCAGGTGCCGTCAGAAGATGCGTTCTTGTAAAATTCCAAACAAAATTAACAAAAAAAAAATTCCTTGAAATTTATGGGTCTTTACAGTCATCTACTTAATTCTATTCAATTCAATAAGGAAACAAAAAATAGCGTTCATGCATACGTACGGCCTACCATCTCCATGAACGGTGTATTTCATTTCATTCACCTATCTATTATATATATATATATATATACTGAATATATATGATATATAAATCATGATTTACATTCTGTAAGTAGGTAAATAATGATATAAGTAATAATAGTATCATGAACAACAAGTCCAAACACGTACGACAAATGAAAAGAATATTACCCCAAACGTTGCTTTAACATGGAATTGACAAATGAACGGGTAATATAAATACATAAGTAAACCATATATGATATCATAAATATTATTATGATTCTGTTACAAGTTAATAATATGTTTAAACCCACTATACAGGAGTCTCGGACACATATGGAAGAAATTGGACATAAGGTAAGGGATAATTATTCCAATCTCATTCTTATCTGTGATTGTTTATTCGTAAGTATTTACTGGGGTTATGTTTATCATCCATGTACATATGTTCTCAAAATGTTTTCATAAAATGTTTACTTTTCTTCCATGTATTTTTGAAGTAATTTTTACCCTTTTTTGACTTTTACCACATCGTATGGAAGGAATCTTTCTTTTGTTTAACATACGAGGAACTTTTTGAATTTTCTAACAAAAGTACGAGGAGAATGTTATTTTTAACTTATACGGTGTGAACGGATTTTTATGGTTTCATAACATCTAATTTTCATGAATTTGTCTCTCTAATATTTCATTATTATTTTCAACAAAACCCTTTTCTTTTAAGATTTCATGGAATTTTGTGAAAAGAAAATGATTTTGAAGAAGAAATGATATTTTCCTCAAGAATTCATTTCAAGTGTTTTATCAAAACTATATTCCATCTAAAAATGATATTATTTAATATGTTTATGTTTCAAGTATAATGTCTCCATTATTTACATGGTTTGATTATTCTTATGATGAAATGATATCTATTTTTTTATATGGATTTTGTTATGATGGCATGATGTTTAAAAATCTCATTCTATTACATGGGTTATGCCATGATGTATGATTTATGATTTTGTGGCACATGAAAGAATGATTTCATTATGAGATGGGTGGGACCTATATCTCCCTCCAATGCATTGGGTAAAGATTTATATCTCATGAGATAGAAATGGTTGGAACGGAAAGTTATTCTGATTCAGTGATACAGGACTGGAATGAGGAGTGAACTCGATTCAAAAAGGGACTTTTTCCACTAAGATGGTCTTGGCAGCAATGCCTTGGCTACTATGGAAATCATAACTTGTGCTTAATTCTTGCCACAATTTCATGTTTTATTCCCATTCTATTTTATCATGATTGATGTTCCTTTATGATATATGTGTTACGTACATCCAAGATTCATGTCTTTGCTCAAGATTTTTATGTTTAGATTTTATGTTCAAGTTTTTGCATTCAAATGTTTATGCATTGTTTTATGTTCTCTATGTTTACCCTTACTGAGAATTTGAGCTTAGCCTTTTTATGTTTTCTTTTCCCCAGGATATAAAGAATGGTTTTAGGTAAGAAAACCAAAAGGGGAAGATTTTTATGGGAGATGTTGAAGATCTTTCACCATGATTATAAGATTACATTCCGAGTTTCCAAAGACACTAAACTATTACGGTCCTTTGGTGTCTGTTTTTGTTATGTTTTAGATATTCCGCAAAAGTAATGTAATGTATATCTACGTCATGCTTTGGGTCTCTACAATGGGGGATAAGTGTCAGTTGGGATTGACTGCTGCATCGTGGTTTCTGAGATTATGACATGATGATTGTGTCGTGATGATTGGCTTTACATTGTGATTTTATCCATCTGAATTTTTATTTTAAATTTGATTTGATTCTCAGGTTTACTCCATTTTCTCCAATTTTCTATCAACCATTATAGGCCCCATGGTTTTATTTGATTTAATGGAATTTAAAATTGTTATATCTAACTATATTTTGTTTTTAAAATAATATTCAAGAATATTTTTTTAAATATGCATATATTTGTTTTATATTTCAAAATTGTTTTACATTCAAATTGTGATTTTTTTCATAAAAACATATATTTGTTTTTTCTTAAAAATATATATATTTTTGATATTTTTTATAGGTAATAATGAGTCGAAGTTGGATTACAGCACATCGAATGAGCAATGAATATGAAGAAGGTTTTGATGCCTTTTTGGAATTTGCTAAACGAAATGTTCCAAGTAGTGAAATTTTTTCTGTCCATACCTGAAATGTTTGAATATGAAGAAGTTGAAAAGTAGAGAGATAAAATATCATCTGATTTTTCATGGTTTTAATCAGAGTTACAGCCCTTGTATTTTGGATGGTGAAACTAGTCGGAATGTCACTGATGATGATGATTCGCAAGATGGTAACAACGATGGAATTGAAGAAATGATTTGTGATATTGTAGCAGAACAAATTGAGATAGAACCGACAGTTTCACATCTATATGGTGATGCTGAAAAACCATTATATCCTAGTTGTACAGATTTTACGGTTTTGTTGGCGGTGTTAATATTGATCAACCTAAAGGAGAAACATGGATGGAGTGATAGAGGTTTTACAGAGCTGCTACAATTGATGAAAGACATTATTCTAAAAGATAACGATCTTCTAGATTCACATTATAAGGACAAGAAAATATTATGCCCGATGGGATTGGGATACAAGAAAATACATGCATGTCTGAATGACTGCATTATATATGGGAAGGAATATAAATTTCTGTCAGATTGTCCTAAATTTGGGACATCACGGTATAAGGTGAAAGAAAAATCACAGGCTGATGTAGAGATTACAAAGATCCCTTCAAAGGTATTTTGGTATCTTCCTATAATTCATCATTTCAAACGTTTATTTTCTAATTCACATGATGAAAAAAGGTTTAGATGGCATGTTGATGAGCGGGTATGTGATGGAAAAATACGTCATCCAGCTGATTGTCCACAATGGAAGAAAATTGATGCGCAGTATTCTACATTTGTAAATGAAATTAGAAATCTCAGACTAGGGTTGTGCACAGATGGAATGAATCCATACTGAACCCTCAGTATCACACATAGTTAATGGCATGTTTTATTGGTAATTTACAACCTCTCTTCTAAAGTTTTTATGAAGCACAAATATGTCATGTTGAGTATAATGATCTCTGGTCCAAAGAAACTCGTCAATGATATTGATGTTTACTTGTCACTATTGATTGATGATTTGAAACTGTTATGGGATGATGGTATTAGGGTGTATGATTCTTATAAAATGGAATATTTTCAACTACATGTAGTGCTTCTGTTCACTATAAATGACTTCCCAGCATATGGAAATTTTTCTGGATACAGTGTTAAAGGTCATAAGCATGTCCAATTTGCAAACAACAGACGTCATATTGTCAATTGCATCATGGGAGGAAAACAGTGTACATGGGTCATCAAAAGTTTTTGCCTATGGATCACCCTTATAGAAGACTAAAAAAGGCATTCAATGGCTCACAAGAATTTTATACTGCTCCAAAACCTTTATCCCCTGATCTGTATTTTGAGAGGGTGAAAAACCTTGATGTGACATTGGGAAAGACACAGAAATCTGGTAATGATAGACATATTTGGAAGAAAAGGTCAATATTTTTTGAGCTACCATATTGGAGGTATCATGAAGTTAAACATAATATTGATTTTATGCATGTGGAGAAGAATATATGTGATTGTTTGATTGGAACATTGTTAGATATTAAAGGAAAGAAAAAAGATGGATTGAATGAAAGATTAGACTTACTATCAATGGGAATACGTTTGGAGTTAGCTCCCACTCCTAAAGGAAGACGAACATTTCTTCCCCCGTCTTTTCATACATTATCGAAGAGGGAGAAAATTAGCTTTTTTCAGTGTCTTCATGATATCAAAGTGCCTCAAGGTTATTCTTCAAATGTAAAAAAATTTGTCTCATTGAAGGACTTGAAGTTGATAGGTATGAAATCACATGATTGTCACATCATGATGCAACAAATTCTACTAGTTGTATATCACAATGCATATTAATGAGTTAAAACAATGTCATCCAAAGAAGAAAGAAATGTGGATTTTGAATTAGCACAACAAAACTTTTTTTGTAATGGTTTAAAAAGACCTTTCTTGGTATATTAGGTGTATCAGAGACATTAAAATGGATATTGGGTCGTCCATGTTTAAATTTAATAACATGGTCTGGTTATGACATTAATGGCTATACATCTCATACGAAATCTTAGGACAACAGAAGTGCAGTTTAGAATAGTGGTGTATTGGTGTTTGCAGAAGCAATGCATTTTTCGAGTGTTAAGGACAAAAACCCAATTTCTGCATCAATTGCATATTATGGAGTGATTGAAGACATATGGGAGTTTGATTAATTTAAAATTAAAGTTCCTATTTTTAACTGTAAATGGTTTATCGGTAACAATAGTGTCAGAAACGATGAATTTTTAATGACACTTGTTAATCTGAATAGATTGGAAGACACAGCTGATTCTTTTATAATGGAAACACATGAAAAACAAATTTTCTATGTAGTAGATCAATCATATATGTAGTGGCCTGTTGTTTTACAAGGGAGAAAACAATATGTTGGTGAGGATGAACTTGATGAAGATATTGATTTATGTGAGATCCCTACTTCCATGGAAAGATTAAAAGAACATAATGATGAGGATGTTAAAGACATGGTTTATTCCATAAGGAACGATCATGATGAAGGAATTTGGGAAAACAATCCATTTGTACATTCCTAAAATTATAGTTAACATATGTTTATTTCTTGTTTACATTTATTTTTTTCATAAAATGTTAGATATTGTATGTTTTTTCTTTATTAAAACATGTATTAAAATAAAATAAGTATAAGTTTTTGTTTGTTTTAAGTTTGTTTAGTTTACTTTATCATTTTTACCATTACGTGAATTATATATCTATTATTTTTGTTCAGTGACAATTATTTTACCATGTTTACTAGTTTTACCATGTTTACCATCTTGACCATCTTTACCATATTTACCATTGTATAACATGCTTACCATATTAACAATTTTTACTATTATGTAACTTATTACACTTTTCAATTTTCTAATTACAATAGTATTAAAATATTTGAATTTGTATATTTGTTAACTAATGTTTTTTTTTTGATTTGAAGTATAATGACAGATCATTCAGTTGATCAACCACATGATTCTGGAGATGAGCATATTGGTCATACCTCTGGGTAGGAACATTCACATGCTCCTCTTGATGTTCCCCAATATTCCTCATGTGCTCCTATTATGACAAAGAGTTCAAAGGTTGGTAAAATTGGGTGCACACGTTTAACAAAATTAGCACTTTCCCGTACATATGATCAGAGGATACTCATTGAGTTTGATGATGATGATATTCCTAGAGGTCTAAATGAAAAATATTTTAAGAGTTTTGTATCAACTCAGGCTAATATCAAAGTAAGAATTTTGTATGATTACTAGAGAAGTGTGGATAAAGCAATAATCTCTCAGTTGTGGGAGACGATTTTGGTAAGATCTTTTGCTATTTTTTGACTATTCTTTAAATGTTTCTTGTATATATAATATGTTTAAACTCTTCTTTATCAGATGACATTTGATATTCCTGACACTGGAGGAGTCAGGAAGAAATACTTATCATTGGATGCCAAGAGACGGAGGGATTTCAAATCAACCCTCTCATCTGATTTCATTTATTGTCATAGGAGTCATGACAATCCCTGTCGTATATATCCTTTTATAGATGAAGACACATGGAGACAGTTTTTTGAAAGTAAAAGAAAATAGTCATTTTTTGTAAGGGCAATGTAAACTTTTATAAGATTTCTTATATAAATGATCTTATTAATGTTTTGTTAATGATTTCTTATTCTTAATTTATATCAAACAAGGAAAGATCATCAAGAGATCCAATCTAAAAATGTATACCCTCATAGTTTATCTCGGGGAGGGTATGCATTTTTGGAATAACAAATGATGGCAGAAAAATTTCAACAACTAAGAGCTGTGTCTTCAAGCTCTGCAGAGGTGGCCCCTCCATCCCCTCCATCTAGACATGAAAAATGGAAGAGATCTCGGATGGGAAAAAAAGGGAAATATATTTCGGAAGAATCGAGAATCGTAGCTGGGAGGATTATAAGATATCTATTTTATTTATTTAAGTTAACTATTTTCTTCATATAATTTAAATCATTACAGAAATGTTCAATTAATTAATATAGGACTCTCTTGAAGAGAAGAGTTCACAGGGGGCATTTACAGCTACTGGGAGGCAAGATATTTTATCTGTAGCATTGGGAAAACCCGAACATCCCGGTCATGTAATAGGATATTCGTCAGGTGTATCAGTAAGAAAAGTGTTTCCATGTTCTTCAACTTCTAACGTTGAGGGGGTTTATAAAAAAATAGAATCCTTGGAGGCTGAAGTTCATAGTATTAATGCAACGATGGAGGAAAAGATTAGAGCATCGATATAGTCTATGTTTGCAGACATGCAAAGACAATTTCAGACTGCAGCTCCCACTCCTCCACCTCCCTCTGCAGATCCCATTATTTATCCTCCACCTTCGCCAGTAGCTCTCACTCCCCCACCTCAGCCTGCGTACCCCATTTTTTATCCTACTCCTCCTCTACAGCTTCCTACTTATTTCGAGTTGTATGTTGATGATCCTCAAGATCATATAGTTACATATGGGTTGGTATATTGTATAGGAGATACAGTTCATCATCAACAATTAGAGGTAGAGAATCAAAGGGTCATTGTACAGGATATTATAGATAGATCAGCTCTAGTACCATTACCTACAGATGAGGTGACGACAGTTGGACATAGTATCATCCATTTTTTAATTTGGCCATCCAGACTTCTTCGACTCATTACCATAGAGGTATGAATATCATATCTTTTATTTTATTTTTTTATTAAAGTTGTTTTATCATTTGAAAACTAATATATTTTTCTATTTATTTTTACAGGAATACTTCAAAGGTAAAGAAATACTGTATAGAAAACAATAAATACAAATGGCTATGACATCAGATATAGATTCTAGTCGTCTTGACAGATTGTCAAGATATTCAAATTTGTTGGCATGTCATTATGAGTTTCCAATGGAATCTCATGTTTGTGGATGTGCAATAAGTGTGAGGATTATGAAAACTGATATCATGGAGCTTGTTACTGGAGATAAGTTGGACATCAACATGGTGAAAAAATTTTCCATATAAGTCTTAACACCTTTTCCCTGCGTTATATTTATTAAAAATATATACTTATGTCTGTTTTGTATTAGGTATCTTTATAAAATTTGTGAGAGGAATGAGCTGACAGATTTATATGGATTCATGGACCCACAATTTATTTTCCCTAAAGCATGTGCATTGGATGAGGAATAAAGAATGCTTTATATTGCTGAAAGACTTGAAAAGAATATAGTCACACAATGTTGGATGATACCTTTTTGTGAGAGGTATGAAACACATCTCTCTCAAAGAGTTCATTATCTTTTAACATAAAAAACCACTAACCTTAAATTTTATTTTATCAGTGATTATTGGATGTTAGGGGTTTTTTTCCCAAGGGAGAAAGCACTTTATTGGATATGCTCTGTCCATAATGATGTGCAGGAAAGTTTTAAGAATATATTGGAAAATTAAGTTTCAATTTCTCAATAGTTTTATATATTATAATGAATTTTAAATTTACCCCATTCGTATTATTTTCTAACATGTCATGGGTCTACTTTCGAAAAAACACAAAGAAAAGGAGTGCAAAGATCATATATGTAAATGCAAAGGTAAATATCCATTTATAATTTATAATTTTTTATTTATTACATAAAAATAATATATTGAAGTTACACTCATTCGAATAGAATTTTCATGAACAAAAAGGCTTCATTGAATGTAGATATTATATGTTAATATTTATGTATTAAATAATAACAACTGGGACAGTTGTGAATTTTGACCTTGTAAGATTTCCTCTTAAACTTTTCCATAATATTTCAATTTGATTTATTCATTATACACGTTAACTACTATCCTTTTCATTTGTAGCTTTTTGATGACCCTCAACCCTATACTGTTGAAGACATCAAACACTTACAAGTGGAGTGGTCAAATTATTTTACAGGTTTGATTGAATTTTATTTTTTTATAATGTAAAATGTAATTTTGAAAATTTTCATTATAATTGTGTATTTGGTATTTGTTTAGGTTGGATTTAGTTTTTTTTTTAAGTTGACAGTGTAAGTTTTGAATTTTATATATGTGAATGTTTAATTTTTCTCTACTTCTTGTTTTGGTCTACTTATGATGGTTTTTCTTGTATGGATTCTGGTCTGGGGGAGGGGTTCCAAGGGTGTGGGGGGTGTTCAGTGGGGTGGGGGTGTCTAGGGGTCTGGGAGGGCTATCCGGTGGGGTGGGGGGTCCTGGGTGTCCATGAGAGTGGGGGGGCAGTCCAAGGGGGTGGGAGCATTTCCAGGAGGGTGGAAGGGTTGTCCAGGGGAGTGGGAGGCTGTCCATGGGGTGTCCAGGGATGTGGGGGTGTCTTGTGGGGTGAGGGGGGTTTCCAGGGGTGGGGGGGTTGTCCAGTGGGGGGGATCCAGGGTGTCCATGGGGATGGGGGGTAGTCCAGGGGTGTGGTGGGGGCTTTCTAGTGGGTAGAGGGGGTTCTGGTCTGTTTTTGGTAACTTTTTGGTCTGTTTCAAGGGTGTGGGAGGGCTGTCCAGGGATGTGGGAGTGTTGTCCAGGGGATGGGGGTCTACAGGAGGGTGGGGGATGTCCAGGGGGTGGTAGTGATGTATAGGGGTGTGGGGGGAGTGTCTAGGGGTGTGGTGGGGGTAGTCTAGTGGGGTGAGGGGGTTCTGGTTTGTTTTCGGTAACTTCTTGGTCTGTTTCAGGGGTGTGGGAGGGCTTTCGAGGGGTGTGGAAGTGTTGTCCAAGGGGTGGGGGTTGTCCATGGGTGTTTGGGGCTGTCCAGGGGGTCGAGGGGCAGTCCAGGGGTGTGGTGGGGGCTGTCCAATTGGGTGGGGGAGGGCTATCTAGGGTGTGGGGGGTATACATGAGGGTGGGGCGGTTGTCCCGGGGTGTTTGGGGTTGTCCAGGGGGTCGAGGTAGTCCAGGGCTATGGTGGGGTCTGTCAAGTGGGGTGAGGGGTGAGGGGGTGTTGTTTAGGAGGGTGGGGGTTGTCCCGGGGTGTTTGGGGTTGTCCAGGGGGTCGGGGGGCAGTCCAGGGGTGTGGTGGGGGCTGTCAAGTGGGGTGAGGGGGTGTTGTTCCGGGGGTGGTGGGAGGGATGTCCAGTGGGGTAAGTTTTATATGTTATCAATGTAAATTATTAATTTTGCTTTAGTTCTTGTTTTGATATACTTCTGTTTTTGTGGTACGAATTCTTGATTTGGTTTCTGGTTGTTTCTGGGGGAGAGCAGAAGACTGCATTCGATTTTTTAAAAAAAAAATTGTCTTTCATGTCAGCTATTTTATAACTGACATGATCAAGAAATCGGAAAGGGTTTATCACGTCGGTTTTTTAATAATCGACGTGATAAACACCTGTGGAATGGTTTATAACGTCGGTTATTTAATAACTGACGTGATAACCCCCACCCCCCCCCCCAGACTGGTTTAGCATGTTGGTTATTATATAACCGATGTGATAAACCATTTCCCAGGGTTTTATCACGTCGGTTATTTAATAACCGACATCATAAACATCCCCCGCAAGGGTTTATAATGTCGGTTATTATATAACCGACATGATAACCCCCCCCCCCCTGTTTTTTCACATTGGTTATTAATTAACCGACATGATAAACACTGCATTGTTATGTTTTTTACGTCAGTTTTTAAATAACCGACGTAAAAAATGTTATTTATAACATTGTCCGTATTAACGTCGGCTAAAAACCGATGTAAAAAATGAAAAATAACCGACGTAAATAACTTTTTCTGCACTAGTGTACTATAGAATTCATCATCAAGCTTTAGTTATTGAAGAATCGTCTTGAGAAGAGTAGGGTTCAACTGAAAACTGGCTAAGACAACCTCAACCTCCTCTTCCCAAACTCCTAAATGAATATGTGAAAAAAAAATTGAAATCAAATTCCACTCTTTGTATGATTATTTCACCGATTGGGTCAAAATCTTCCTAATCAAAGTATCATCAATGATATTTACCTTCCCCAGGGTGTGAGAGATCTTTAAATTAATATAATGTAGTTAATCCACCCAATTCCTCTACCTAGTGTTTAAATATTTTTGAGAGAATATTTACATTAAGCTCTTGTGGTTGGGATACATGGTAAACCTTTCCCCAAAAAGGAAATGTCACCAACTCTTAATCACATGAATCATGACTTCAAGTCCAAGGAATTAGGTTAGATAATTCTTCTCATGTTTCCTAAGCTATCAAAAACTCTTTGGGTACCACATGATCACCTTTCATAAGAACATATCCCAAATATAAACTTGATGTGTCAAAAAATAATACATAGCTCTACCCAACCTCTAGAAGATTCTATACTAGTGTAGAAGTCAAATTATGTTCTAGATTAAGAAAATAACTCGGAAATATTTTATCCCAAACCAAATTAACCCCTTTCTGAGTGATATTGGTCATCAAAGAAGCCAACTCTGAGAAATAATTTAGGAACCAACAATAATACCCAGCTAGGCCCAAGAAGCTCCAAATCTCGAAAATATTACATGGTTGCTCCCATATCATAACATCTTTCACTTTCTCGGGATCAAATGAGATACCATGTTATGAGACCATGTGTCCTAATAAATTCACTTCCTAAATCCATAAAACACATTTCAATAGCTTGGCATAAAGTTGGTGATTTTTCAACAATTCCAAAACTACTCTTATATGACACACATGATCCTCCTCGGACTGAGAGTAAACTAGTATGGCATCCAAAAAGACCACCAGGAATGTATCAAGATACTCATGGAATAATCACCATGGTCATTTTACTTCTATTACATTAGTTTCTGGTTAAATAATCCTTAACCATCTCATATTAGTGATCACGACTATGTATGTGTCCACACATCCCTTAGGCTCATTCCAAATAGGATTCATTAACATACCCTAGGGGATAATCATTCCAAAATAAGTTTTTATTAGAGTTTTCGTCATCAATCAAATGTTATGGGATCAATATCCTAGAATGCTTATCCCAAATAATCCACTAACTACCCTGGATCACATGTTCTCAATCAATCAATAAAAAAATAGAAAATCATCACATTTCAAATAAATCATCTTTTACAATTCAATTGCCCAATTTTCAGTTTCAATATGCCAATTCAATTTTCAAATCCAAAACATGGTTTTTTCTGAATTTTAGGACTTTTCAATACAAAACCAATCATAAGTTTTCAAAATTTCAACATAATCCATTTCCATTAAAACAATTCTCAATCATGTCATCAATTCCATCATTTTCAACATTCACCCACAATACCAATTCCATTGGAATTGTAGTATTTCTCAAAATCCATGCCATTTTAAATTCCATAACCAAATAAATTCAAATCAAGGTTTTATAAATTATTTGAAATACATTTTAATAAAATAAAGAAAATAAAGAAAATAAATTTTTTAATTACATGTAAAATATCAAGTGGAACCATCTACCTTTAATCACTAAAATCAAACGATCAACACCCGTAACGGGAATGCCAACATAGATAAAAGTTAAAGAATATATAGAAATAAAACCTAGAATAAAGATCCAATAAAAAAGTTTAGATTAATCCAATATGTGATTATCCATAAAACTCTAAGTAATAATTAAGTATAGATATAAATAAACTATTAAATAGGAGATCCACTTACTAGAGATGGATTAGATCTTCAACCAGCACTTTGATTCACTAAAGGATGAGGTTGGAGGAGCCAAAATCACTTCTAGTGGCCTTATCGGCCATAAAAATTACATTAGGGTTGATTAGGTAAATTATTGATCTTAAAAGAGGGATTTGGGATTTTGAAAACAATTTTTGGAATAATTAAATCTCATGTGCACGGTAAACTAGAGAGGGATTCACGGTTAGACACACTATGTGCCCCTACTATTTGGGGTTCACAGTTTCTCCTAAGGGGTCACATGGATTGGTTAACCATGAACCAAATGTGAAAATTCCCACTATCTAGTGATGCACATTTTTCATTGGATGGTTCATCGTTTGTGAAAATCATGCGCTAACCGTGCACAGCCCAAAAGATTCCAAAATTCTCCAAATTTTACCCAAAACTTCCCAAACCAAGATCCACACAAAAGGAGATCAAAACAAGGTTCTAGGAATACATGAAATAGGGTAACAAGATGTTAAATTATAGAGGTTTGGATTAATTTTATTTTAATTCCTTTTTTTCTTGATTTTATTAAAGTCAAACTAAATGAATAATTATAAAATTGACATTATTGATATTTTTTAAAAAATAATAATTTATTAAATGATTTAAAATTTATAAAATTATTATATTCAGAAAAATAAATGGTATATGGTTAATAAAATATACTATGTTCCGTTTACAGATCATTTTTCATTTTATAACAACATTATTGACCCTTAGGGTGTATAAAATATTAATGGTATAGTAATTGTCAAAAGGGTTAATTGGGGCTTAAAACTAAAAGATAAGGGTGAAAAAATAAAAAAAACCTATAAAAATTTTATCCCATGAAATTATTTATAATTAACTAAAACTTATATCTAAATTATATCAATTTGGATTTATTTAGACAAGAGAAATGATTTATATTAATTTAATATTTTAAGAAATTCCAAAAGTTCCCCTCACCTCAATTGTAAAAGGGAATCTCCTACCACAATTATTTACGCCACTTGAATCCGTCTATATTGACAAAACCCAACCTATTTTTCTTATATGCTTCCTTAGACACATTATAAAGGTTTTTTAAATTCCAAAATACCAAACCTATGATCCTTAAGTGGATATCCAAAGGATTTCTTCCAAAGAAGAGGTAATCGCTCTAACCAATCACTTTCTTTTTTACTTCTTCTTTTAAATCATCTAAATATATTATATTTATCATAAAATAGTAAAATAATTATAATATATATACTTAAATATTATCATTATTATGAAACCATCATTATCCACCCTATTTCTCATAAAATGGTAAGTGAAAGTATCACTCGTGCATACGTATGGCTTATCGTCTCCACATAGAGATACAATTCATTTTTTATTTCCAAATTTTATGTATGGAAACTATGGTGGTTTTAATTTATATATATGATATTTATAACATAATTATACATTTTTAGTGATAATTTCAAATATATCTTCTTACTTTCCAAACCATTAGGAAAAGATAGTGTCTTTTGTGTGTACGTGTGGACTACCACCTCCACGAAAAAATGTAATTTTTTTCATTTATATTTTAATTTGAAGGTAATAAGGATGAATTTAATTAATATATATGATTTATATGATATAATAATAATTATATAAAGTTTAATTATTATTTAACTTTCTTTTCTTCCATCCATCGAAAAGTGAAAACAACATTCATGCGTACGCACAGCATATTGTCTCTATGAAGGGAGCAATTCATTTTTCTATCTCTAAATTTTTTGGATTACTATAAATAATTATATAATGAATGTATATTATTTTTATATAATTATTAACTTTCTTGATATTATCAAAACTTGATAGAGTTATAAAGTTCTAAACTACCAAACTAAAATAAATATCAAAAAATGAAGCATTTTTTACCCAAAATATTGATTTTAAATAATAATTATTATTAAAAAATCATAAAAGATTATAGGTAAGTCATATGTGGTATGATATATAATATTATAATTCTTTAATATATATATATATATAATAAATCTTTATTTATATACATTAGGTTCATACATATATAAACGAATTCAGACCTGAGGTAAGGGTTTCTCATCTCACTTTTACTTATGTGCGACATATGTCATACTCACCACTTATTTATTTTGTGTAGCGTATATTGTTGAGTTAAAATTTGTTTCGACTTTCTAATTGATATTTTTGTTTTATAAATCAAAAATTACTTATTTTTTATATATTTTTTATTCTCATCTTAATCACATATATCATAATCATATATTTTTTTTCTTATCGTAATCATATACTATTGTTTTACAATCATAATCACATATTTTGTTTCCATAATAACCACACATGCTAATGTTATACATCATAATAAAATGATGTTTGTTTTCAATCTTAATCACATATATTGTTTCTCATCATATCCACATAAATTTTTTTACAATCATAACCACATATGATGTTTTTGTAACAATGGGCATCGTAACCAGGTTAAGTATCATATTCATGTTATACATCATAACCATATGCATCATAACCATGTCATTTATCCAAATCATATTATACATCGTAACCATGAATTGTAAACATGATATTAATTTTAACCATGACATGCATCTTATCCATGTTAAGCATCATAACTGTGTTATGTATCATAACCACAATATTCATCGTAATAACGATATACATTGTAACCAAGTTATGTATCGTACTCATGTAATGAATTGTACTCATGAATTATCATATACAAGTTTCTCAAACTCATTGTTTCACACATTTTTTACTTACTATCTTCTAACCAAAACGATGTCGTGAAGTTAGTCTTATACCAATCAAAATGATGTCATGTATTTTGTTTTTTTACCGTTATAATGTCATGTGTCCAAGTCCCTCCGAATTTTATGGAGAAATATGATCGTTGGAGAAAATATGATCATTGGAACCTGAGGCCTATAAATAGAAGGTCATTCTAAACAAAAAAAACTTTTTCATCATTCAATTTCTATAGAGTGACTGTGTGACATCTCTCTTTCTACATGAAAAATACTTGAAGATACAAGATGTGAATGGCTTGTTCCTAGTTCTTATATTTCAATAAGTTATTTTTTTTACTTTGTTCATCCGATCATTGTGATAAAAATTTAGGGATTCCGAGGATAGGAAGATGGTTATACTAATCATTGTATCGAGGGATTTCAAGTATTTGAAAGATAGAGGTGTTGATTACCTTCTTATTTGAGGGATTCTAGGGATAGGAAGACAGTTGTGTTGATCATCATATCGAGGACTTACCAAGTTGGTGGTAAGACAGACCTTTTATACTAGGTGAAAGGATACCCTACTCTTTGGGATAAAAGAATTGTAATATCTTTACATTTCCACTGATATTTGTAATAGAGAGGGAATTATTTTGTTTCTTATTTCTATTCATATTCTTTTCTGTTGTAATTTTTTCAATTATGAATCATTCATTACATATTTTATTAAGATATTTTATACATTGTATGGTAGAATCATTTACATTTGTATTACTCTAATCATTGTATTAAATTCAAATACAGTTGTTTTTCATTACTTGTGGTATTACTTCATTTCATATCCATTGGATCCAAGACCCGTATGGTCATTTGTATTGGTTGTGAATTTTTTTAGTTTAAGACTTCTTAAACTAATTTCATTCTTAAGAGTTTAAATAAAAAGTTTTTTACCTACAATTTACCCCCCCCCCACTCTTGTATTTTTCCATCTCATATACATTTACATCTATATTACGATCCCACAATTGGTATCAGAGGAGGTTACCAATGAGTTGTTTTACTTTATTTATTTCTTTATGTAATAAAATTGTATTTCTATTACAAATTCTTTGTTTATATTTACATTCTAAAGTAGCGTGTGGATTAGAAAAGTGTTGTATTATAAGATGGAAGGAATAAATATTGGATCAATTGAAAATCTAAACCCAACTAGACCACCTATTTTTTATGGGAATAATTATGAGTACTGGAGAGATAGAATGAAGAATTTTTTTATTAATACTAAAGTAAATAAGTTTTTGATTCTCACTGGAGATTACAAAATTCCAAACAAGGAAGTCATAACCTTCACCAACCAAGAGAAACTAGAATATCAACTAAATTAAAAGGTACACAATACTTTGTTATGTTCTATGACCAGGAATATATATAGTAAGATATCTTCATCTAAAGTATCCAAATGTATCTAAAAGAAATTGGAAGGCAAGCGTTTCAGTACATCTAAAGTTATAGAAACAAGAAGAGCCATGTTCCGAGATGAATATCATGGTTTTTTTCCCTATGGATAACCAGTATGAAAAATTCAACAAAAATTTATGACAATTGTAAATAGTCTTCAATACATGGGACAAAAGGGTCTTGATGATGAAGTGCTTGTGGACAAGATCATTGATATACTTCCCAATTAGTGGTAATCAAAAATGACAGTTATTTATGAGAATATGAAAGCTACTCAAATCACTCTTAATGAATTATTTGTTACTCTCTTATAGCATGGGAAAAGAATGAATAGAGATTTAGATTTTAATAAGAAGAATAATCATAATGAAAGTGTAGATTTTACTATAATATATGAATCCAAGACACCAGAAAGGGTAAAAAGATTCAAATATAAGAAATATGTTGTTATATCAGAATCCAGTGAAAGTGATCATTCAAAAAATAAAATATCCAATCTTTCTCAAAGAATGAACAAGATTATTGGAAAGAAATATTTTTAGTAATAATTCAAAAAGAAATATAAGAAGGACAATAAAGACGCAAAAGTAACTTGTTATGAATGTAAAAGAGCAGGTCCCATTAGACTAGATTGTCTTTTGCTTAAAAGAAAATACAGGAAGGATAAATATTCTGAAAGAAACAAGAAAAAGTATTACAAGTCAAAGACAAAGAAATTATTGAAATAAAATGATACTTGGAATGAAATTGGTGGTGATTCATCAGACGAATATTCATAATATGAATCTTATAGTCAAAAGAATATAGGACTTATAGTCATACTACCTATTGAAAATCATTATCTCATGGCTAAGGTACACAATCCATAATCTCTTACAAATGTATATTTAAATTCCAATTACCCTTATGAGAAATATTATTACTCTTCGGATGAATAATCCTCCTCATTATAAGAAAATTTACCTTCTTTTCAAAAAGTATCCATATTTCCCAAATTACTTGAAAATTAGAATTCCAAACTCAAGAAAAATCATGATAAGGAAAACTCTAGAATATATATCCTTACAAAAGAAGTATCAGATCTTTCAATTAATAAGAAAAATCTTGATTTTGATAATATTTCCACAAAACTTATGGAAGTAAATTCTGAGAAGGATAAACTTTATAAGGACTTTGAAAAACTTGTTTTAGAGAAAAAAAATTTTGAAACAAAAAACAATCCCAAAACAATTTCTTGTGATAATGAAAATTTAGTATTAATGTAAAATTTGAAATTTTTTGACTTAAGAAAGTTTTATCAAATTTCACTTCTTGAAGAAAATAATTTGAAAAAATGTATTCACAAATTCTTTCTCTAAGTAATAGTTCTGAAATTGGTTATAATCATTCAAAACCGGTCTTTAGTCATAACTATTTTGTTCCCCAAAGTACACTATTTTGCACTAAATCTCAATGTGGTGGAAATTGGGAAATAAATTTTTCTCTTAATAAAACCTTGTCTTTAAGATTTCATAAAGATCAATTTTTAAAAAAAATGTGGATTCCTAAATTTATTTTATCTAACATTTCTGGATCCAAACAAGTTTGGGTTCTAAGAAACAAGTTGTTTATTTTTCAGGAAAAAAAAGTGTACCGAAAACAAGAATATTTGGTACATGGATAGTTGTTATTCTTGAAATATGATTGGAAACAAATATTTATTTCAAAATATCATTGAAATAAAATATGTAAGAGTGACCTTTAGAGATAATTCTCAAATAAAGATCATTGGTATAGATAATATTGTTCTTTTAGGAAAAGTTTTAATTTCAAATGTTTTATTTGTTAAAGGTTTTAAGAACAACATTATAAGAATAAGTCAATTATGTGATGAATGTTACCTTGTGAATTTTAGGAATGATAAATTTTTAGTTCACAGTTGCAAGGATGAATTCATTCTCTCTGCCCATAGGCATCATAATGTATACAGACTTAACTTAGAAGACCTTTAGAGCCAAGAATTACCTTGATTAAGTTAAATGGAAGACCAATCTTGGTTATGGCATAGAAGGTTATGACAATGTAACCTTAGGAACCTTTTTAAACTCTCAAAGAAAATACTTGTTAAGGATCTATCAGATCTCAAGTATGATTATTCAAAAGTTTGTGACCCTTGTCAATATGTAATGTAACATTAAACTATATTTAAAAAAAATTGATGAAGTTTCAAGTTCTAATACATTACTGTTAGTTCACATGGATCTTTTCGGTCCTACACAAACTGAAATCATTGGAGGCAAATACTTTTTATTTGTTTTATTTTATAACTACACTGGATTTACATGGGTCTATTTTCTAGAAAAGAAATCTGAATCCTTTTTATATTTCAAAACTTTTAGAGCCCAAGTTAAAAACGATAAAAACCTACCACTGATGACTATTCTAAGTGATCATGGTGGAGAATTTAAAAATTCAGATTTTAAAACTTTTTTGTATTAAGAAAGGTATTAATCACAACTTTTCAGCTCCAAGAACCCCTCATCAAAATGGTGTAGTTGAAAGAATAAATCGTATTCTTCAGAAAATGATAAAAACCATGTTGAGTGAATACTCAATTACTAAGAGTTTATGGGCTTAAGTGTAATGTCCCAACCCTAGAAGACCAGATTCGGTGCATTATTACGTATCATTGGCATGATCACAAAAGATCAAGTCTCGAAATACTGTTTAGTTTAGTAGCCTTGGAAGTACTAGATACATTCATAAGGTTTACATTACATCATAAAATGGAAAACTACAACAACACTATTTCCATAGACAACACTGAGATCCCATAGAATATCCCTGCAGGTCAATCATAATATACTTCTTCGCATCCTGGGAAAAATAAAACATAGAAATGGGTGAGCTTAGATGATCATAAAGTATAACAATATAGCGGAAACTTTCATAAATAAGCATAAACATTTAAGGCATTGTATAAGACTAAAACAAAAGACTTTTAAACATGAACTTCAGCATAATATAGAAAAGATAAAATCAAAAAAAATCATTTAATTACTCACATGGAAATTCTACTAGTCAAATAATCACATGCAATATCAATAGCCACTTTCATAACCACATATTCAAGGCCTTGTTCCAAGAATACAAATAATATTTTCTCAAGGCCTTGATCCAAGACACTAGTTTGTCTCATAAGACCTACCGATGCATCGAGGAGCTATAGCGGGCTCCATGCATCACTTACCAAGTCCAATGCATTCATTATATTAAAAGTTTTAAACAAAACATAAACATTTGTATTAAAAATAGAATACGAAATATCAATACTTTATCTATAAACCATGAATGGTATGAAATAAAATATCCATATTCAAACATATCACAAAACCTTCAATACAATATGGAAGTTTTGTATCATAATAAATCAACTTCAAACAAACTTAAAATCCATCAAAGGATGTTGACATAGATGAAATCAAAACCTTTTTAGAGAAATATCTCTTTCTATTTTGAAATCATTTAAAGTCACTTAATTATAAAAGAAAACATTTATATTTGAAAATATTCTTATAAGATTGTAAGGGAAGCTTCAATGATGTTATAATGGCAGAAAATAGCCACACCCATCGTATAAGTTAAAAAAACATTCTTACCTTAATTTTGTCGAAAAGGTCATAAAGTACCTTGTTTGGAAAATGATGGAAAGATTCATTTCAAAACATATAAGTTCAACTAAGGGTAAAAATTAATTTAACCTTTAGTCTAGTAAATATTAAAAATGGTTTGTAATACATTTTTAAGAAACATGGGTTTGGATGATAAAGAGGCCCCAGTTGAAACTTACATAAAAACAACCTCGGATAATAAAGAGATTGTGAAATTAACCCTTACCTTGTACTTTTCCTTGGTAGATGGTAGGTTAACCTCCTGTATAATTCTTAAATAATTGTTATTAAATTATACAAGAATCATATACATTAATATGATATCATATATGATCTTTTAACATTTCTTTGTTAATAATATCTTAGTATTATCGTTGTTTCGGGTGTTAACAGATTCGTTTTCCTTTATATTATTTGTTATGTGAGTCATATTTGTTATGTATGGGATGTATATTATTAATATCCAGAATTATATAAACTCTTTAAACATTATTTTTAATCATCTAATGAAAATTAGTCTTGAATGGATATGATGGGGAATGAATCTCATCGCGTTCGTGGAGACGGTAATCCGTACGTACGCACGAGCGCCAATATCATTCTTTTGATATTAAAATAATATATAATTGGATGGTATATCATATATAAAGAATCATTATCATGTTATATTTATTATTTAAATCAATTAAACATCATTATTATACCCATCCAAATAATAATGTATTGAATAACAATTACACCACGACGTGGAGACGGTAAGCTGTACGTACGCATGTATGGTGACATGTCATTCAAAGGATGGATAGAATGATGAATTTGTTTGTAACATATTTATAATAACATCACAGTATATATAAGATACCGTATTTATTATTTTATAATGGAAACAACAAAAAAAAGGAAGTGGAAGAAGAAAGGAACTTGAAATAGGTGATGAAATATTTACCTCTTCTTCAGGTTCTTCTTTTTTATTTGATCAAAAGGTCTCCTTAGGTTGGATTTATGACTAAATTAATGCCTCTAGGATGAATGGAGGACAGTTTAGAGGGTATTTAGTCAGGGTTTGTCCAATACAAATGGCTTTTAAGGTGTTAATTAGAGAGAAGGGGGAGTGCCCTTTTATAAGAGGGGTGAGGGGCACCTTAGGAAAAGCTAGAAATATTATTTTATAATAAAATCATTTTCGGTTTCTAATGGCTCCAAAATATATTATTTAAAGTATAAGGTGGGGATGGGTCGAAAACCACTCAACCAATAGGTTTTAGACAGGTTTTTGTCACTATATTAACTTTATATTTTAGATTTAACTCTTAGTTAAATAGTTTGACATTTACCATGTTTCTTTGTATTTTTATATTATATGGTTAATAAACTCACTATATACTTCCAAGAGAACCCCAAGTGGTTAATTAATGACACACATATCATTATATAAGTCCTTTTTCCGAACCGTAGATTTTTAGGAATAGAATATTAATTAATAATATAATATTTGTTTTGAAAACTCTTTTATGTCAATTTTGACACTGTTTGGTATTTTATTTTTTCTAAATTTATAACAGCATTATTACTTCTAAAAAAATTCATCTAACCAACCCTAACAAGTCATATTAACCTATAAAATTAGTTTAATTCATAAAAAGTCTCAAATTAAATTTATTTTGATATTTATAATATTATTTATTTTAATATTTCATTAATTAGGTAATTACTACATCATCATTGTGTCATAAATAAATTTAATTATTTAATGTCTAAAAAATATAAATAAAATACCATTATGTAGGAAATATTTTTATATTTCTAATTAATATTTATAGTAGAATTTATCTCATGTGTAACCCTATATTAAAAATGTTTTAGTTATTAAACTTTGATTTTAACTCTTTTAACTCTTCTTTGAATTAAATAATAATAAATGTCATAATCTAATCCAAGTGGACCTAAAGGATCATATTTTATTCCTAAGGTTGTTTTTGGTCTAATTACACTTATCCAATAGAATTAGGACATGTGTTATGGTAATAATAATATCATTTTTACCCTTAATTACCCTATTTACTTTTAACCATGGTAAATAAAAGTAGCAAGTTATTATTCACCAAAAATAATTTTCATCTTATTGAACCACATTTTACTTACTAATATCAACCATGTCTCTAGGATTTTTGAAATTCAACTCATAGAAGCGGTAAAATTATGTTTTATGTGAATTTGCAAATTCTCCTAAGAGGTGGGTAAAAGACAGTGAAAAGTTCAATAAAATTATTATATATCTAAAATTATTATAAAATAACTCTAATGAATTATATTGAACTTATATAGGTATTATGTATCTATTTTGACCTAAAATAAATTTAAATAAAATAAAAAATTATTTAAATAAAAATCGGTTTTAAACTATAACTTAGTGTTTTTCACTATTCATCAAAAATTGAAGGTTTTGAGAAAAATACCAAAAATTCACCCTAAGATAATTTAGATATTATAAATCCAAAAATGAAGTCCATTTTGAAAGATAAAATTTATAAAATTTCAAAAAGTGGGTATTACTATTCATAATGGCTAGTTTGATTGGTTGTTGTGTGTTAGAACTTGATGTTGCGTACAACCCACGCTACTGTATTATTCAATTAGAAGCGTACCATGGAAGCTTGGGGTGTTACATTCTCCCCTCCTTCAAATAATTTTTTCCATGAAATTTCTAGAATATTACTGCATAAAAAGACTCAAGTGGTTCTTCATTATAAGTTCCTCAGGTTCCCACGTTGCCAGTTCCATCTTATGGTTTCTCCATAGAACTTTTTCCAGACGAGTCGTCCGGTTTCTCAAAACTTGTTCTATTTTATCAAGAACCTTGACAGGCTCTTCTCAATAAGACAGATTGGGTTCTAGTTCTAATTCCTCATAGGTGAGTACATGCGTTGGGTCAGGCATGTATTTTCTCAACAGTGATATGTGGAATACATTGTTAACTTTGGAGAGACTTGGAGGCATTATCAAAAGGTAAGCTACAGCCCCAATTCGTTCTAGAATTTCAAAAGGTATGATGTACCTGGGACTCAATTTAACCTTCTTACTGAAACGTATAACACCCTTCCATGGATATACTTTCAAGAAAACATGATATCCTACCTGAAACTCTAATTCCTTCCTTCGGTTATCGGTGTAGCTCTTCTGCCTACTTCGAGTTTCTTTGATGTGGGTTTGGATTACCTTCACATTTTCTATCATTTCCTCCACAAGTTCTGGGCCTATGAGTTTTCTTTCTCCAACATCATCCCAACAGGTTGGTGTGCGACATCTCTTTTCGTATAACGCTTCATATAGTTCCATCTTAATACTTGAATGGAAGCTACTATGATAGGAAAATTCTACCAGAGGTAAATATTGATCCCACATACCTTGAAAGTCAAGTGATCATGATCTCAACATGTCTTATAAGGTTTTAATAGTCCATTCTGATTGTCCATTAGTTTGGGGATGGTAGGAAGTGCTCAAAAAAAGGTCAGTATCTAGGGCTTTCTAAAAACTTTTTCAGAATATTGATGTAAAATGGTGATCATGATCAGGAACAATCGATAAGGGTACACCATGAAGTCTTAATACTTCATTAATATATAGTCTTGTTAATCGTTCAAGTGGTAAATCTTCTCTTATAGTAATAAAATGTGTTGACTTGGTAAGACGATCAACAATGACCCATATTGCATCATTCCTTCTAGGAGTCTTCGTTAGTCCCATTACAAAGTCCACTGTGATATCATCCCATTTCCACTCAGGTATGGGAAGAGGTTGTAAGACTCCTCTAGGTTGTTGTCTTCCAGCTTTCACTTGTTGAAAAACCATACATCTTGACACAAAATCAGCAATCTCCCTTTTCATCTTGCCCCACCAAAAATGTTCCTTCAAATCTCTATACATTTTAGTGCTCCCAGGGTTTATAGAGAAATTGGAACTATGAGCATCATCCAACAAATCCCTTTTTTGATCAGGTATATTGGGAACACAAAGTCTCTTCCCAAATTTTAAAATTCCATCTTCATACACAAATTTACTCAATCTCCCATCATTCACATCTTTAATCTTCTTTTGAAACTCTTGATCACCGGTCTGAGAACTCTTTAACCTTTCTAGTAATTATGGTTTGGCAACCATTTGAAAGAGTATTGATGTTTAACCTTCCATGGTGATTCCTATATACATATTTACTAGATCCATGTATATTGGATCCTCTTCAACTCTCATCTTGTTCAAAACTCCATGATCCTTTCTCCTTAAAGCATCTTCCACCTTATTTTACTTATCTGGGTGGTAGTGTATAGTGCAATCATAATCCTTGAGTTGTTCAAGCCATATCCTTTTCCTCATGTAGAGTTCTTTCTATGAGAAAATATACTTCAAACTCTTGTGATTGGTATATATCTCACATTTTTTACCATAGAGATAATTTCTCCAAATCTTCAAAGAAAATATTACAGCTACTAACTCAAGATCATGAGTAGGATAGTTTTTCCCATGAATTTTCATCTTTCGTGATGCATAGGAAATAACTCTATCATTCTGCATAAGGAAACAACCAAGTCCTTTTTTCAATGCATCACTATAAATAACAAACCTATAATTCCCTGATGGTTCATTCGAGATTGGAGAATTGACTAATATTATCTTCAATTCTTAAAAACATTCTTCACACTCTTTTTTCCAAACAAATTTAACCCCTTTACGTGTGATCTTGGTTAATGGGTTTTCCAAGTGGGAAAAATTTTGGGCAAAACGCCGATAATAACCTACTAAACCAATAAAATTGTGTACCTCTGTTATACTCATCGGTGCTGGACATTCTTGGATTGCCTTGTTCTTAGAAGGATCAACAGATATTCCATCCTTAGAGATAATATGTCCAAGAAAATAAATCTCCTGAAGCCATAATTCACACTTGCTAAACTTCCCATATAATTCATGTCTTCTAAGAGTCTTCAGGATAATGCACAAGTGATTTTCATGATATTTTTATCTTTTTAAGTATACCAAGATATCATCAATAAATACCACTAAAAAGTCATCAAGATATTCCTTGAAACTCTATTCATTATATCCATGAAGATAGAGGGTGCATTAATCAATCCAAAAGGCATTACTATAAACTCATAATGTCTGTACCTGGTTCAAAATGTTGTTTTTGGAATATATTTCTTCTTCACACACAACTAATGATATCCAAATCAAAGTTCAATCTTTGAAAATTATTGAGATCCATGAAGTTGGTTGAATAAATCATCAATGTGAGGTAGGGGATACTTTTTCTTTATTGTTATAGCATTGATCTCCCTGTAGTCAATGCACAACCTCATAGATCCATCTTTCTTCTTAACAAAAAGGACAAGGGATACCCATAGAGAAACACTAGGGTGAATAAATCCCTTATTACTCAATTCCTCTTGTTTTTTATTTAGTTCCACTAATTCCAAAATGGCCATTCTATAAGGGGTATTCAATATGGGCCTTGATCCAGGAATTAAATCAATGGAAAACTTAATTTCTCATTCTGGATGATGTCCAGGTAAATCTTCTGGAAACACATCAACATATTCTTTCACAATAGGTACATCCTCTATTTGAACATTCTTTTCCTCACCCACAGTTATTTCATTCTCTTCCTCCCCAATAATTGAATTTAGTTGAGCTACTGGGGGTGGATCTAGATAAGAATTAGGTGGTGACGATTCTTCTCTAAAGATAAGGTGTTCTTTATCATCGTCATCAAAAATAGTAACCTCCTTCTTCTTACAATAAATTTTTGCATCATGGCCCAAAATCCAATCCATACCGAGGATTATATCAAATTCAATCATGGGTATGACGATGAGATCAGCAGATAAAGAACATTTATATGCCCTAATGGGGACTAATTCACAAAACTTTGTTGCAATGATACTTCCCTTAGGAGTTTTGACTGACAACTTCCTTGTTAAATAAAATTGTAAATGTCTAATTTTATTATCAAACTAGGAAGATATGAAACAATGTGATGATCCAAAATCAAATAAAGCATTTTCTAAACTTGAGGAAGCCATTAAATTACCTGCCACCACATCTTTCGAAGCTTCAACCTCAGCAGTAGTGATAGCATAAGATTGGCCTTGATCCCTTGGCATTTTCTGAGGTAAGTTCCCCTGACACTTAGGACATTCATTTTCATAATGTCCCATTTCTCTACAATTGTAGCATTCAACATCGACAGCCTCTTTATTCCCCTTTCAATCATGAGCTTGATGGCCTTTTTCACCACACTTGTAACAGACTCCCATTCCATTCAGGAAAGTACCAGGGTGTTTCTTCCCACATTTACTGCAGAATGGATATTCAACTTTTCCCTTCTTCCGCTTATTTCCATTTCCATAGTGTTCAGCAGATCTCTTCTTCTCTTGCTTTGCTTTAAATTCATAAGACTTAGAGAATTATTTTTCTGTCTTGATAGTACATGAGACAATATCTTTATACGATTAGAAGGATTGTGAGACTAATTCTTGATGGAAAAATGGTTTTAACCCATAAAATAAATGATCAATCTTACTTCTTGGGTTACGTATATAATCTGCAACATGCCTCGCTAACCTTATAAATTTATCCTCATACTTTGCAACATTCTCATCCTCCTTTTTCCTCAGACTCAGAAATTGCCTTTCCATATCTGCTCGATGGTCACGAGGAAAGTATTTTTTCTAAGAAAATATCTTTAAAACTCCCTTGATTCCATATTTGGTAATTAATCATCTTCCTTTGTGTTTTGAATCAATGACCACCATTGATCAGCATCTCCAGTGAGGCGGTAAACTGCAATGACAAATTTTTCCCTTTCGTTACTCCCCAAGGCATGAAATGTTTTCTCTAAGTAATTTATCCATTTCTTAGCTACTAATCAATTTTTACTCCCATTGAATGTTGGTGGTTGTTGCCTCATGAATCGGTCTAACATTGATCCTCCATGTTTTGGATCAGGGTGCTCCATATGGGTAAGGTTATTATTCATAACCTGAGTGAGTTGTCCCAGTATAGTGATAAGCTGATCAGCACCAATTGTATCACCATCTCCACTATAATTGTCTTAAGCAAGAGGGAAATCCCTACATGGAGTGCATGCATTGATACAGTTTCCATTCCTTCTACTAGGAACCATTTCTAAACAATGGCATAAACTAGATTAGTTTATGAATCAAAATACATAATTCCAAACTTGTAAAACACTTAACATAAATTGAAAAGTTTATGGATATAATCCATAATCATAAAAAATGTTTTCTTTGAGGATGTATATACTCATAAACCCTTCATAATGGTTTGTAAAGAAAATGAGAATTATCCTAAGCATATCCCACAGGAGTGTTGTAACCAAGAGTGCGGCAAGGCCCGTTGTTGTGCATCAGTTCTCGTTCGAGACTAGATCAAAGCGGTGTTTTCGGGTTTTACCACTAGTAACATTTGTTCCAGAGCCGCATCTACCAGCTCATATCTAGATAGGGATGTATTTCTTGGAAAACTCACAAAATATATATAATACCAAAATTCTAGGAAGTTATTCTATATTAATCCTCAAAGTCTATCTTAGGGTAATGTGCTCTAATCAGAGTTTATCTAAATCTAGTTTCCAAGTTTTGTACTAAACTTCCTCTGATACCAACTGTAACACCCTGACCTCATAATCCTAGATTCGGTGCAATATTATGTATCATTATTATGATTACAAAAGATCAAATCTTGAAATTCCGTTTAGTTTAGTAGCCTTGGAAGTACTAGATACATTTATAAGGTTTACATTACATCATAAAATGGAAAACTACAACAACACTGTTTCCATAGACAACACTGAGATCCTATAAACTATCCCTACAGGTCATTCATAATATACTTCTTCACATCCTAGGAAAAATAAAACATAGAAATGGGTGAGGTCAGATGCTCAGTAAGGAAAACAACATAGTGGAAACTTTCATAAATAAGCATAAACATTTAAGGAATTGTATAAAACTAAAACAAAATTATTTTAAACATGAACTTCAGCATAATATGGAAAAGATAAAATCAAATAATTCCATTTACTTACTCACATGGATATTCTACTAGTCGAATAATCACATGCAATATCAATATCCACTTTCATAATGATGGAATGCATAATGCCATACTATTATAACCACATAGTCAAGGCCTTGTTCCAAGACTACAAATAATATTTTGTCAAGGCCTTGTTCCAAGACACTAGTTTGTCTCAGGATACCTACTGATGCATCGAGGATCTATAGCGGGCTCCACCCGTCACTTACTAAGTCCAATTCATTCTTCATATGAAACGGTTTAAACATAACATAAACATTCGTATTAAAACTAGCATAATAAATTTCAATACTTTATCCATAAACCATGAATGGTATGAAATAACACATCCACAGTCAAACATATCACAAAACCTTCAATACAATATGAAATTTTTTTATCATAATAAATTAACTTCAAATAAACATAAAATCTATCAAAGGATGTTGATATAGATGAAATAAAAACCTTTTTAGAGAAATATCTATTTCTATTTTGAAATAATTTCAAGTCACGTAATTATAAAAGAAAATATTTATATTTGAAAATATTCTTATAATCTTGTAATGGAAGCTTTGACGATGTTATAACAGCAGAAAATATCCGCACTCACCGTATAATTTAAAAAACATTTTTACCTTAATTTTGTAGAAAAGGTCATAAAGTACCTTGTTTGGAAAACGACGGAAAGATTCATTTCAAAACATATAAGGTAAAATAAGGGTAAAAATTACTTTAACCCATAGTCTAGTAAATATTAAAAATGTTTTGAAATACATTTTTAAGAAACATGGATGCGGATGATAAAGAGGTCCCAGTGGATACGTATGTAAAAACAACCTCAGATAATAAAGAGATTGTGAAATTAACCCTTACCTTGTACTTTTTCTTGGTCGAGGGTATGTTAACCTCCTGTATAATAGTAAAATAATTGTTTTTAAATTATAAAATAATCATATACATTAATATGATATCATATATGATCTTTTAACATTGCTTTGTTAACAATATCTTAGTATTATCGTTGTTTCGGGTGTTAACAGATTCGTTTTCCTTTATATTATTTGTTATGTGAGTCATATTTGTTATGGATGGGATGTATCTTATTCATATCCAGCATGATATCAAGTCTTTAAACATTATTTGTAATAATCTAATTAAAATTAGTCTTGAATGGATACGATGGGGAATGAATCTCATCGCGTTCGTGGAGATGGTAATCCGTACGTACGCACGAGCGACAATATCATTCTTTTGATATTAAAATAATATATAATTGGATGTTATATCATATATACAGAATCATTATAATTTTATATTTATTATTTAAATCAATTACACATAATTATTATACCCATACAAATAATAATATATTGAATAATAATTACACCACGACGTGGAGACAGTAAGCCGTACGTATGCACGTATGGTGACATGTCATTCAAAGGATGGATAGAATGATGAATTTGGTTTTAAAATATTTATAATAAAATTAAATTATATAGAAGATACTAGAGTTATTATTTTATAATGGAAAAAACAAATAAAAATGAAGTGGAAGAAGAAAGTAACTTGAAAGAGGTGGTGAAATATTTACCTCTTTTTCGGGTTCTTCCTTTTGATTTGATCAAAAGGGCTCCTTAGGTTAGATTTATGACTAAATTAAGTACTCTAGTATTAAGGGAGGACAGTTGAGAGGGTATTTGGTTAGGGTTTGGCCGATCCTAATGGCTTTGAAGGTTTGAATTAGAGAGAAGGGGGAGTTCCCTTCTATAAGAGGGGTGAGGGGCACCTTAGGAAAAGCTAGAAATATTATTTTATAATAAAATCATTTTCATTTTTTAATGGCTCAAAAATGTATTATTTAAAGTATAATGTTGGGATGGGTATAAAAACACTCAACCAATATGTTTTAGATAGGTTTTTGTCACTATATTAACTTTATCTTTTATATTTAACTCTTAGTTAAATAGTTTGACATTTACCATGTTTCTTTGTATTTTTATATTATATGGTTAATAAACTCAATATAAACTTCCAATAAAACCCCAAGTGGTTCATAAATAATACACTTATAATTATATAAGTCCTTTGGTCGAACCTTATATTTTTAGGAATATAATATCAATTATTAATATAATATTTGTTTTATAAACTCTTTTATGTCAATTTTGACACTATTTGGTATTTTATTTTTGCTAAACTCATAACAGCATTATTACTTCAAAATAAATTTATCTAACCCACCATAAAATGTCATATTAACCTATAAAATTATTTTAATTCATAAAAAGTCTCAAATTACATTTATTTGGATATTTATAATATCAATTATTTTAATATTTCATTAATTAGGTAATTACTACATCATCATTGTGTATTAAATAAATTTAATTATTTAATATCTAAAAAATATAAATAAAATATCATTATGTGGAAAATATTTTTATATTTCTAATGAATATTTATAGTCGAATTTATCTTATGTGTAACCCTATATTAAAAATGTTTTAGTTATTAAACTTTGATTTTAACTCTTTTAACTCTTCTTTGAATTAAATAATAATAAATGTCCTAATCTAATCCAAGTGTACCTAAAGGATCATATTTTATTCCTAATGTTTTTTTTGGTCGAATTACACTTATAAAATAGAATTAGGACATGTTTTAGGTTAATAATAATATCATTTTTACCCTTAATTACCCTATTTACTTTTAACCATGGTAAATAAAAATAAAAAAATTACTATTCATCAAAAAAATCATCTTATTGAACCATATTTTACTTACTGATATCAACCATGTGTCTCAGATTTTTTAAATTCAACTCATATAAGTGGTAAAATTAAGTTTTATGTGAATTTGCAAATTCTCCTAGGAGGTGGGTAAAAGACAGTGAAAAGTTCAATAAAATTTTTATATATCTAAAATTATTATAAACTGACTCCAATGAATTACATTGAAATTATATAGGTATTATGTATCTATTTTGACCTAAAATAAATTTAAATAAAATAAATAATTATTTAAATAAAAATTTGGTTTTAAACTATAACTCAGTGTTTTTCACTATTCATCAAAAATTGAAAGTTTTTAGAAAAATACCAAAAAGTCACCCTAAGCTAATTTCGATATTCCGAATCCAAAAATGAAGTCCATTTTGAAATATAAAATTTATAAAATTTCAAAAAGTGGGTATTACTATTCATAACGGCTAGTTTTATTGGTTGTGGTGTGTTAGAACTTGAAGTTGCGTACAACACACGCTACTGTATTATTCAGAGAGAAGCGTACCGTGGAAGATTGGGGTGTTACATGAAGCTGTAAGTATTGTATGTTATACTATAAATAGATTTTTAACTTGAAATTTTCTTAATAAAACACCTTATGAATTGTGGACTAGTTGAAAACCTAAAGTTTTGTACTTCAGAGTATTTGGATACAAAGTATTCATATTGAATAATAAAGATAATATATATAAATTCGCACCCAAATCCAATGAAGGAATCTTTCTTGGTTATTCCACTACTTATAAGTCTTATATATTTTTCAAAAAAACTCTTATACTATTGAGGAAACAGTGAATGTGAAATTTGATGAAACTGATCCCTTTGTTTTAAAAAAACCCTTCCTACATCAACATATGTGTTTTCGCAAATTAATTATCAACCCTTGATTGAAAACTCTTCTCAAAAGGGAAATACACAATAAATTTTTTCTGAAATATTTACCCTAGAATTCTTTTTATCTTATGTTGATTAATAGGTTTTACAAAACCCAAATCAATTGTTTCTTAGGAATCATCCCCGTGATAATATCATTAGTGATTTAAATCAACCCATAAGGACTAGAAATTCCTTAAGAAATGAAATAAAACATCTTTATTTTATATCTCAATTTGAACCTAAAACTTAAAATGAGGCCTTAGGTGATAAATATTATATTAATGAAATGCAAGATAAACTAAATGAATTTGAAAGGAATGAAGTCTGCACCTTGGTTGAAAGACCTAAAGAAACAACTATAATTGGAGTAAAATGGGTTTTTTAAAAAAATGTGATGAAAATGGATTCATTATAATAAATTAAGAAATACATGTTGCTAAAGTCTATAATCAACAATAGGGAGTTGAATATGAAGAAACCTTTGCTACAGTAGTTTTATTTGAATCTATTCGTATTCTATTATCCTTTATAGAATTCATTAACTTCAAACTTTTTCAAATGGACATAAAATGTGTTTTTCTTAATGGTTTCATACAAGAAAAAGTTTTTTTAGAAAAACCTCCTAGTTTTTTAGATTAAAAAAATCATGATCATGTTTTTAAACTTACCAATGCTTTGTATGGCCTTAAACAAGACCCTAGAGCTTGGTGTGATAGACTTATAGAATTTCTTTTAAAAAAACAATTTTTCAAAATGTGTTGCAGATCCAACTCTTTTTATAAAAATGGAAAACAAAAACATTTTTATTGTTCAAATCTATGTTGATGACATTATATTTGGATCAACTCAGCAATCCCTAACTGATTCTTTTGAAAATCTCATAAAATCTGAGTTTGAAATGAGTATGATGGGTGAGTTAACATTCTTTTTTAGGTTTTCAAATCTCTCAAAACCCAGAAGGAACCTATATATCCCAAAATAAGTATATCAAATATTTAATTAAAATGTATGTATATGAAAATACTAAAATTATAAGCACTCCAATAGGTACCTAAAATACACTTGATCTGGATTAATCTTCGAAACCTGTAGATCAAACATCTTTTAGAAGTATGATATGAAGTTTGTTATACTTAATAGATAGTTGTCCATACTTAATGTTTTAAATATTATTATGTATAAGATATCAATATAATCCAATGTAATCTCATCTAAAATAAGTGAAAATAATTTTTTGTTACTTAAAGGGAACTATGGATTTAGGATTATTTTATTCTTCTGGAAATGATTTTGTTTTAAAATGGTTTTTAGATGCTAAGTTTGGTGGTTTTAGAATGGATATAAAAAGTACATACCAAACATATAATTTCTTAGTAGATTCATTAGTTTCTTGGTCATGAGAAAAACAAAATTCAATAGCACTTTCCACTACTGAAGTTGAATATGTAACAGCTGGAAGTTGTTGTACTCAAGTTTTATGGATTCAACACACAATCACTGACTATGGCATGAGTTTTTCCAAAACTCAAACACTATGTGATAATAATAGTTCCATTTATCTTATTAAAAATCTTGCATATCATGCATGTTCAAAACACATAGATATTAGGCATCACTTTCTTAGATATCACACACAAAAAAGGAGATATTATTTTACAATTCATCGAAACGTAAGAACAACTTGCTGACATTTTCATAAAACCATTACCTTTTGATAGATTTGAATACATTAAACAGAATAAAGAAATGATCATTATAAAGTAATCATTAACATATATTTATTTTTTAAACCATCTCATTACATTAAGTTACTCATTTTAGAAGGGGGAGTATACATGCATTTATCGGTTTTACATTTATTGGGTTTTTTATCAGTTTCACTTTTATCAGTTTTAAATTTTAATTGGTTTCACTTTTATCGGTTTCTATTTTATTAATTTTACATTTTAATCGATTTCAATTTTATTGGTTTCACTTTTATTGGTTTTAAATTTTAATTGGTTTTACTTTTATCAGTTTCACTTTTATCAGTTTCACTTTTATCAGTTTTACATTTTTATCGATTTCCCTTTTATAAGTTTTACATTTTTATCAGTTTCACTCTTATTGGTTTCAAATTTTAATCAGTTTCAATTTTATCATTTTCAATTTTATCAGTACTAGATTATAAGTATTGGATTATTCTATTGGTACTATATTATCACTACTAGATTTATTTTATTTTATCAGTTTTAGAATTCTAATCAGTCTCATATGTTTTTTGGTATTGCATTTTTTTGTATTATTATCATATGAAATATATACTGAAAACAATATATCTATCCTGATACTCTGACAGGTACAACTTCTAAAACCTTAATTTTTTCATTATATTACAAATATTTGTTTCTCATTTCTTTATTTTAACTTCTAATAAGATTCATTCTAAAAACGACTTTATTTTAAGGAAAACCTCAAGAGTTCGAAGTTATTCTCAACCATTGGATCTTTTAGATCTAATCCTGACTGTCAATTTATTTTTTAAATAACCCCTTCTTACCTATCCCACATCAAATTACTTTAAATTTATCTCAAATTCCTGATTCTCTATAAATACACATCAAGGTTTGTAATTAGATTTTTACCTTAGTTTTCATAATCAAAGAAGTCCTCAACTTTTGTAACCAGGAAATCTTCAGGGTTTGAGATAGTCTTTCATGTCTGAGTCAACTACTTCATCTCCAAAGAAAATTTATTTAGAATATTTATCTTCTAAGACCTTTTGAGTTGAAAGTTTAGTCTCTCAATATTTTTATGAGACTTTTTATTCATTATTGAAAAGGATAATAAGTTTCCAAGGGTGGGAATCCATTTGTGTTAAAAGACTAGATTCAGATCAGGATTTTGTGTATTATGAGTAAGTGTTGAAATTATACAAAACAATGGATATAGACAATGGTCTTAATATTTACTTTATGATGTATGATAATACTTATAAAACCTCTATAAAACAGGTAGTTACTTCTCTAGGTGATCTATATGAGGGTGATGCGCTATGTCCTTCCCATAAATTAATGGAACTTGATGGGACATTTGATAAGAGAAAAGATGAAGAATCACTTTTTGAGATTCATGAGGACAACAGAAAGGTTAGTCATTTATCAGGAGGTAATTGAATCATAACCCTCTGGATGTAAGTATTTCTAGTGCTAAGAAAGGGTGAAAAGGAAACATTGAATGTTTTATATGTTTATGTGCTTGATTATTTGGTGAATATAAGGAAGTTCAATCTAATGGATTTCATTTTCTTGACAAATAAGAAGCTCAAATTTGGTGTTATAAAGTCATAGTTGATCATGTTTCCCACCATTACCAGTAATTTTTAGAAAGAATGCCTAAGTTTTTGCAATTTTGCAATCAAGTCAGATCCAACATCTTTCAAAGAGCCTATAATCAGTAAGGATACAATCAGGTTACTTCATTTGCGATTCAATCATGAATAAAAAAAGTTTGAGAAAGATCTGGAAGCTGATAAAGGAAAGGAAGTAGATTAAGGAAGTGAAAAACCTTCAAAGCACTCCAAATCTACTTCAATAAAAAAATGTTATTTAAGACTACAATTCACAAGAAATCAAAGAAACAAAAGGTTGTATATGATGATGTTGCTACTGAGTGGAGGAAGAAAAAGGAAGAAATGAAAGAAGAGGATCCTCAATTTGGTTTGGATCCATCTGAAGCCTTGGAACTGAAAATAAGATCAGAATAAACTTTAAAAGAAGAATAAATGAAGAAGATAATGAAGAAGATAAAGGCCCAAGCTATTAAAATTTATAGTCTTCTCAAAATAGAAGAGAAACCCAAAATTGGAATTGTAATAAGGGAGCCACATGATTAGACTCAATCGAATCTAGTGTAGAAAGGAAAATAGAAACAAGAATATAAATAATCATCTACAGAGAATTCTAATCAAGAATCTGAAGAAGAAGAAGAACAAGAAAAACAAAGGGAATAAGAACAAGGTCAAGAATAAGAAGAAGTGGCAGACAATGTTGATGCAAACAAGAGAAATCATTCAGTAGAATTTTTAGAAGTTCCATCCTTAAAATTTTCATCTCTTGATCCCCATCCTTACAATGAAGTTTCTCAAAGGATTTATTTCAATAAATTCATTCAAATGTATGATAAAAAAGAAGAAGAAGAATACAATAAGAATCAGAATCATCCAGCTTAATATATCATCACTAAAACTCATTTTGGTGATCTTCCAAAATATACTGAAGATACGAATTCAAAAAGAACAATCACAGTGAAGGGAATTCAGAACATTGAACAGGCTTTGAATAGATTGTAAAAGATGATACCATTCATTCCAAAAATTAAAGCCAGGTAAGAAATCCTTTCAAATAGTCATAATGAAAGAATGTACTCTGTCATGATTCTGATGGATAGGTTTCTGAATCTTGAAGTCGATTTCAATATGTTCAAGGAATGTACTACTGAGCATAGGAATTATTGAAATAAGGTTTTCAAGTGGTTATATAACATTTATGAAAATCTCAAGTATCATATGGATAAGTTTGATGAATTATTAAAGCGGGTAAATGATCTCAATTCACTCTACCAAAAGTTGGTTACTGATTTGAATGAAAAACTAAAATTCTTTCAAATAATAGGTACCTCAAAAATAATAGAATATGAAGAGGATTATGGTCTAAAGTAAAATTAGAGAATGAATGTAATGAGTTTGTTTTGATATCAAATAGAATTTAATCCTAGAGAAGGCCTAAAGACTTAGACTATATGATTTCAATAACTAGGAAGCAAGGTTTAAAGCTTAGGAAGCTATCAATTAGCTTCTAGAACAAAGGCTCTGGAAGCAAGAAAGAATTATTGGAGAATAGGATGTGAAGCTGAAGGATCAGCAAGAATCTCTTGATAAATTGATGGAGGATAGAAAAGAGTTCAATAAGATAAAAATTTTGATGTTTAACCTCTTTGAAAAAAAAGGTAAAGAATGATTTTTTTAACTCTTGTTGTAATAAAACTTTATTTCATTCCAAGTAATGTATATTGTTTCATTTTTTTTCTCTAACTTCTTGTTGGACATGATTTGTTCCCTTATATTTTTTGAAAATAACAGAGGGAGCAAATAATTTGGAAAAGAATAAGTTTCATTCATAAAAAGGAAAAAGGGCAAATACCTTATTAAGGGGGAGAACTCACAAGTAAAAATAAAGATAATATGATCCTTAGTGATATTTTTATCATTTGGTGGAATTAGTCATATTTATTATTACTTTTAGAAGAGTTAATAAACTCAGGGGGAGATAAGTCTTTTCTACTTATCTTGTTTTGTGCTTTATAAAAAGGGGGAGATTGTAGAGTCAAAATGTGTTTAGACTTTCTCATTGATCTTTTTTTTTTGGAAATCAAAAATTACTTCTTATGTTTTATATATGTTGTATTCTCATCATAATCACATATATTGTAATCATATATGTTGTTTTATTATCATAATAATATACTATTATTTTACAATTGTAATCACATATTTGGTTTTCCATTGTAACCATACATACTGATGTTCTACATCCTAATCAAATGTTGTTTGTTTTCAATCGTAATCACATATATTATTTCTAATTATAACCATGTAAATTTTTTTACAATCATAACCACATATGATGTTTTCATAACCATGTTCATTGAAACTGGGTTATGTATCATATTCATTTTATGCATCGTAACCACATGCATCATAACCAGGTCATGTATCATAATCATATTATACATTGTAACCATGAATCATGACCATGATATGAATCGTAACCATGACATGCATCTTATCCATGTTAAGAATCATAACCATGTTATGTATCGTAACCATGATATGCATCGTAATCATGATATACATTGTAACCAAGATATGTATTGTACTCATGTAATGCATTGTAATCATGACTTATTATATACATCTTTCTCATACTCATTTTTTCACACCTTTGTACTTACTATATTCTAACCAAAATGATGTCGTGATGTTATTATTATACCAATCAAAATGATGTTGTGTATTCTGTTTGTTTTGACTGTTATAATGCTAGGTGTCCAAGTCCCTCCAAACTTTCATATAACCATGACCGTTGGAGAAAATATGACCATTGGAACCTAAGACCTGTAAATAGAAGGTCATTCGAACTAAAAAAAATTTTATCATTCAAGTTATAGAGAGAGATTGTGTGACATCTCTCTTGCTTCATGAAAAATCCTTGAAGATACAAGACGTGAACGGCTTGTTCCTAGTTCTTATATTTCAATAAGTTCTTTGTTTTTATTTGTGTGTCTAATCATTGTGATAACGATCGAGGGATTCTAGGGATAGGAAGATGGTTCTACCGATCATCGTATCAAGGTATTTCAAGTATTTGAAAGATAAAGGTACTGATTGCCTTCTTAATAGAGGGATTATAGGGATAGGAAGACAGTTGTTCTGATCATAATATCGAGGGCTTACTAGGGTAGTGGTAAGACCGAACTTTTATCCTAGGTGAAAGGATACCCTACTCTTTGGGATAAAATAATTGTAATATCTTTACATTTCCACTACTATTTTTAATAGAAAGGGAATCATTTTTGTTCTTCTTTCTATTCATATTATTTTTTATTGTAATTGTTTCAATTACGATTCATTCATTACATATTCTATCAAGAGATTCTATATGTGGTATGGTAGAATCATTTACATTTGTATTACTCTGATCATTGTATTAAATTCAAATACAATTTTTTTTCATTACTTGTGGTATTACATCATATCATATCCATCAGATCCAGGACCTATATGGTCATTTGTATTGGTTTTTAATTGTATTAGTTTAAGACCTATTAAACTAAGTTCATTTTTAAGAGTTTAAATACAATTTCTTTTACCTACAATTCACCCCCCACCCCTTGTATTGTGCCATCTCATATACATTTACATCTATATTACGATCCAATATATATACTATCCCTTTTATATATTATATCATTAATACATTTTTCATCATGGTATTTAAAGTTTAATTTGATTTTATTTCTTTCATAGGGTTCATGATTCCAAAGAAACCCAATTGGTAAGGTTTTAATTCACAGTCTCATCAATATTCTGAATTTTTTATGTTTAAGTCTACACTAAGGAATATTTCTCTTCTATTTACATGTTTTCTAGAAATTTTTTAAAAATAATTGTTACTACTATCCTATGGTTTTTAATAATTATTTTTATCCATGGTTGACTTTTTATAAAAAAAAAATTAAAAGGAATCTTCTTATCATTTTCCGAACGAGGTACTTTGTGGATTTTCAGAAAAAAAATATAGAAGGAATGTTTTTTAAATTATATGACATGAATTAATTTTTCTGTTTTCATAAAGAATATTATATTTAAAGCTTCATTTAAAATTTTACATGGGTATTTTTAAAGAAAATTTTTTCCTCCGTTTTTGCACAATTTTTTAAAAAGTGATTTTCAAAGTTAAAAAAAGTTATTTTTATCAAGAAATATTATAATAATCAATTGAAATTATTCTCATCTATGTAAAAATTATTTATGGAATATTATGTTGATAATGTACTCTAATGATTCAATTAATAATATTTCTTTGGATGGTTTATGATCATTTTGATTGAGGAAAGTATTGATGTTATATATGACTGGTTCTTCCAATACAGATAGTTGTTGATTTTCTTTAAGGAATATTGATTATGTTGTATAGGTTATTCATATGAGGAATGCATTGGACTTATTAAGTGATGGGTGGGGCCCAATATATCCCCTAAATCCATCAGTAGGTCTCTTGATACAAACTAGCTTGGGTTTTATCGAAGTCCTTAACCATTTATATAGATTTCATGGCATAAGGCCTTAATGGTATTTTCAGATGTCTTAGACGAGGCCTCAGTGGTAAGTTTATGATGTTTGTCATTATGAATTCCATCACTATGAAATTATTTATTAATTCCCATGTGATTATTAAATTAGTTATAATATTCATGGATAAGTTTCAATCCCATTTGATTGTTTATATGGTTTGTGTGATCATCATTTATTCCTTCCATATTATGCTCAAGTTATTGTTTAAATGGCATGTGCTTTAGTAATTTACCTTTCCATATTGTTTATTATTATATATTCATGATATCTTTCACTATATCCATACCCTTACTAAGTATCTGAGCTCCCCCCTTTATTATGTTTTATTTTCCCCAGGATACCATAAATTATTTCATGATTGATATGTAGTGATATTCAAAGGGGAATAATGGTGCACTCAAGTAAAATACTATGTTTTGTTAAGTTTTCAAATGTAATGTAATATTAAACTATGTATCTAGTTTTTCAATACTAATTAAATATTCAATCCTTTAGGATGAAGTTTCTTGTATCTAGTGCCAATGTAATAAATTAACCACTGACTTTGGGCTACTGGATTTTGGGTCTTTACATGTTGGATACATGTGTTTGAGTGTGTTCCAAAAAAAGTATAAAATTTTTTAAATTAAAAAACATGTTAAAAAATATGAAAAAATGAGATTAAACTTAGATTGAACTGTTACATATATACTTTTTTTATTCCTTATCTATAAAAATTATTACAACAGGTAATTGATGTAAATATTAAAGGTTTCCTTTTGGTTTAAATTCTATGATTTTTTTTAGCATATGTCTAATTACTTAAAAAAATTTCCTTCATCACATTTATTGTACCACTAACCTTGAGGGAAATTGATAGTGGAAAATTAATTGGTGTGAATTGTTATATGTTCACTAAAATGTACATGCATAAGATGTATGTACACATGAATATGATGCATGAAGTGCTTATATATGTAATATATATGATAATATATATATATATATAGTGAACATTTAATTATCTTCATACGATGAATGAATTATATATATATATATATATATATATATAAATTAGATATGAATGATATGCATATAGAGTTTCATGATATGCATATACAGTTTCCTAAGATGCAATGGTTTGATCTCTCTCCTGAATAGTATATCATCGGTTATGAACCAAAGAGTTGTTTCATTCAAGATTTTCATTAGTTCAATCAATTTTTCAATGAATACCACACCCAATAGGATATAATGCATGAGATATATTAGAGCATCATATTTTGAAAATATAAAGAGAATGGTTTCTCTTCATTGGGTGGTTGTTGTGTGGATCACATTCATTTGATGTATGATCATTAGTTTCATGAAAATTTTCTGAAGCTCTCTTCTTCCTGAAGTATTGTTTATCATTTTTTAACAATCTTCTTATCACCCCTTTATCATTCATGTATCCTCTTCATATGATCAAGAATCCTTCAGTTGGTGTTCTCCCTAAAATGCAAGAAGCATACATTTAATTCTCCAGTGATATTCCTCAAACACAATCCATCAAGATCGAAGGAAGAAGGAAGCCCCTATAATGGTTGAATACTAGGTGCCATGTTTTATAATATATTTAAATGTTTTGAATTTTTGAATATAGATATGCTTATTTTTTGTTTTTTTTTTGGTACCAATGATCATGATACGGTCCAATGAAGCACATAAATGTTATCAGATTGATTTTCTTAAAGATTTAAACATGTTTTATTTACAAGTTTTCAAATAATAACAAAGAACATTGTTTTCATAAAAATGTTATAGTATTTACAACCTTTACGCGATCTGTGTAAGGGTAAATTTCATTTACCCTCATTTAAGGAGCCTATTAGAATGTTATACCCTTATGAAAAAACATTACAAAAACGTTATACCCTCACACATATGCATCATGTAAAGGTAACCCAAACACTTACCTTTGTGTGACGGGTTCGTTTAAAGGTAATCCATATCATTCCCAACTCATGTAAAGGAAATATGAAATTTACTAATATGTGAGTGTTTTTCATAAAAGTATTAACTATAATTGGTGGGGGTTTCATAAAGGTATATATTGAATGCCTTTAAACAGCATGTGTTACATATAGGTTTTTTCTTTATACCCTTCTGAAAATTTGTGCTTTATAAGGGTCTTTACTTTTAACCCTTTGGTACAGTGTCTATGTGAAGATAAAAGTAGTTTACGTTTACAAAGAGTGTTTTTTTAAGGGTAAAGGGAGGATACCCTTCCATATAATAGGGATTTTGTGTAAGGGTAGATATAAAAATGTTTTAAAAAATGTTTTAAAATATTTAAATTGTTTTAGTCATTTATAAAATGCTTTTAATCCATAATAAAATGTATTTTGGGAATATTTAATTTATTAGGTATTTAAAAATTAATTAATTTATAATAAAAAATTTATTATAAATTAAATAAATGATTATGACACATTTTATTCTCAAATATTAAATGTTAAAATTTAAAATATCTTTTACCATATTATATGGCATGATTTATGAGGTTGAAATAAAATATTTATTTAGAAAAAATAAATGGTATTTTATTAAGTGTTTATAAATTAGAAAATATATGATATTTAGATTATGAAAAATGTTTCTAAAATAGAAATTGAATTGTAAAATGTTTATAATTCATGAAATATAATATAAAATATGAAAGAGTTTGTATTAAAATTAATATAAAATATTTATACTCTTCCTAATTTATAAAAATTTTATAATTATCATTCATTTATGAAATCTTCATGAATGTTTATCACGTGTTTTAGAAAATAAATAAAATTTTTATTTATTTCTTACTTCCTTTAGTATTCATGTTTAGTAAATTATTTATGAAATGTGAATATTTTATATGTTTTATATTTAAATATTAAACAACTTCTAGGAGTTAGATATCGGTATTACCAGTTAGGTATGACTTCATAAAATTTAGTTTTCATCTACCTTGACCTCAGTTTTTTTAAAGTAATAAGTTTGAACATATTTGTTAAACATATTTTTCAATATTATGTATTAATGCTATCAAGAATTTAATTCTCCCTTGAGTAAATTCTCCCTAGGTAGATGTATTTGGGGTCGGATCACCTACCGGCCTAAAGGTTATACCTTTACAAGAAAGGTGAATGGGGTTATATATATGGTTATTAGGGATTAATCATGTTGTAATGAACCAACTCGAGTTAACTAGACAAGTAACCTAAGAGGGTCCTCTGTGTGGTGAGGTGCAACAAATAAAGACAAGTCTCATGTATAACATAATATCAAATAGACTACACCACGAAAGAAAGTAATAAATATACATGATACATAAAAACCCAATCTAAACTAGTTAAACCTAAAAACTAAAACAATAAGAGACCAAAAAGTCTCCATGTGACAAACTGTCACCTCCAAAACATCCTACTATGAAGACAATGACAAGAATAGAAACCAATATACTACATAATGCCCATAACTTTACCTAAATTCTATAAAACAACATCTACAACTACCCAAAGGAAAAATTAGGGTGTGAGAACAAATCCCATTATGATTTCACCAAAGAATATATAAAAGTTCTAATATCAATAATTCATTAGATCTAGATTTAAAAAAAATACAATTTATAAAGCACTTTTGTAAATAAAACAATTTTGTAAAACATACTTTGGTTTTCATAAAAACAAATTGTATTCATCGAATCTAGTAATATGTCAAGTATGAAAGAAAATAGGTAATCATAGGTAAAAATCAACCATGGATACTCCATAAGATAAGAATGTGGGAAAATAACCACGAAAATACCATCATGTGATAGACCAATCATAAATGAAAAAGAACACCATTTGTGATCTAACATATGGAGAGAAATGCTATACATGAAAGAAAATCCCTAATACATGACTATTTTGGATATAACCAATATAACCTATAGTGGAATTACACACACTGAAGTGACATAAACCCACTTAAGGCATTACACACACAAATAGTGACAAGTCTATTTCCAAAAACACTCAAGGTTACCCAATGTGCTACGTCTTCCAAATTACATTAAAATCATTCTCAATTTTAATAAAACATTTTCACATTAAATCCTTTTATCTCTCGATCTTAAAGAATCGTTTTAGAGCCAAAACCACCAATGAATCTTTTCATTGAAAACATGGTGTACACAATCCCATTTTAAAAGAAAAACCCCTTTTAAAAACATGAATTTGTTCCAATAAAACCACCATGATTATAAATAAAACTATTTAATTAAAAAATCCAAATGTATTTTCAAGTACTTAAATAAATTCATGAATTAGAACCCCCTGTATAGAGAAACCTACCTCAAAACTGAGGTAAAACTAATCACTTTTGAAAAAAGAGATTGAGGAATATTATATCAAGTCCTCGGGATCCTAGATCCATAAGAAGCGACATCAATCCTCCATAAAACCCATTATATCCAGCATCCACATCCAAATTAGGTTCCAAAAAGATAATAGGATAAGATATCTAGTTAATATCTATAAATAAGAGGGGAAACTAGATCAAAAATGCAACATTCCTCAAAGAGATTCATCAAGAATGAAGTAATTCTTCAAAGAATACAAGGTAGAAAGACTCTAGAGCAATGAATAATGATTATTTCAATCCAAAAAGGGATTATGATGAGAATAGGCACAAAAATGATCAAGGTAATATGGGTAATTTCCATCTTTTTAAAGGCTCTAAGGGCCACACACTATTAGGATGATTAGTTAGTCTAAAAGTGTGTTAACCGTGTGTGGCTATTATATCTTTAAAAGACAAGATAAATGGTATCTTTTAATAAGCCACATGGTTTTGCTAAACCATGCAGAAACTGTGTTACACCCCTAAAAAATCACCCAAACCCTACATGGTTTTTTTGTGAGTTGTATGGTTAGTTTAACCATACTAAAACCTTGAAAACTCCTTTTTTCCTCACAAAGACATACTGCATGGTTACCGTATGGTTAGCACTAATCATGCACCAATGGTGCGCTTGTCTTGTATTCTCCAACAATCTTCATTTTCAACTCCCATTCCTCGGAAACCTCTAGAAAAGCATCAAATAAAAACCAATATTAAATTAAATCATACATGTGATCTAGTGGGTGTTACAATTATCCCCGCATTGAAAAATTTTTGTCCCCAAAAAGTACTCAAGATCCTAGACTCACAAAAATAGAAAGTTACTACTACCTCATAAACAACTTCCACTCCCTTGTCTCATGTTTATCCCATCCACACTGTCATAGTACATAGACTAAAGGGATCATTTTACCACACAATATCTTATCTTAGTGATCCATAATCTGAACTGGTTACTCAACCATAGTGGTTTCAGGCTCAATATCAACATCCTCTAATTCAATCACATGGGAAGGATTTTTTTGATACCTCCTCATTTGGGAAACATGAAACATGTCATGAATTGATTTCAAACAAGAGAGTAAGTCCAAATGATATACCACCTTTCCAAGTTGCTCCATGATCTTAAAGGGGTCCATGAACCATGGGGTCAACTTACCCTAATTACCCAACTAAATATGTACCAAGAGATATAAAACTCAAAGAAAAACCTGATCACCAACCTCAAACTCTATTGGTCGATGAAGATAGTCCATATAAAATTTATAACAACTATGTTCCATGACCAATCCCTTTTAGGTCAACTTCACCTTTTATGTCATCTCCTAAAAATATTTTTTCCACAACCAAGGACCCCTCTCCCAACTCTTCCCATCACAAGGGTGTTGTATTGGTGTAGCTCGATCTATTTTGGATAATGTTGGGTTGAATTATCGTGGCCCATATTGCACATGAGGCTGCAACTCTCACAGGTTAAGATCCATGGTGAGCTCATTGAGGGTTGTAGGGGAAATTCACCCCTACTCTGAGGGTCCAGGAGCTGAATAATCCTGGACCAATTTTTGGGGAACTATAGAAACCAGGAATGCCTATATAAGAGATTCCCATATGAAACCAATAGGGAATTATAGTAATTCATACTTGGAAAGACTGCTATAGTAGTTCAGACTATAGAGATAGTGGTACTGTAGCTTCATGAACTTCATACCAATGTCCACTATATTGTATTAGACTTAGGTGGCTGTAAAACTATAGTAGTTAAGACTTCCATCCACCATTCACTGTATTATAGTGGACGTGTTGTTCAGTTGGTGGAATAGTGATTTATCCTCCTTATTAGCTCATTTCAAGATAGGGTTTCTGAGTGTGAGAAACTTTTATATTTCCTTGTAATTGTGCTCTTAAATTTCATAGTGAAGTTATTCTACCTATCCATGGATTTAAATATTTTTTCTAAACCACATAAATAACTTTTTCCATGTTCTTCTTCTTCTTCTTTTGTTCTACTGTCAGTTCATCTGAAAAATTCTATTATGTGAATCTTGGAATTTCAGCAATAACTGGTATCAAATGTTGAGTTCATAATTCTCAAATTGAATGATGTCTATGAAATAAGGTAAGGTGTAGATCGTACAATTCAATGGAACTGACTTTAGATATTGGAGGATGTAGATTGAATAATGACTTAACCATAAGAAATTTCATTTTCCACATCTAGTTTTAAATCCAACAGAAATGGAGAAAGTGGAGTGGAATCTACTTGATCAACAAATTCTGGGATATTTTCATATTACATTGGCTAAAAACATGGTGTTCAACATCATAGAGGAGAAGATGATGATTGGGATAACGAAATCTCTTGCTAATATGTATGGTAATCCTTCAGCATCAATTTAAGTGTACCTGATGCGATGATTGTTCAATCTAAAAATTATTAAAGTAAGGATTGTTGTAGATCACATCAATGAATTCAATGCCATAATTAGTAAGTTGAAATCGGTGTATATTGTGCTTGATGATGAGGTATGTTCCTTAGTTTTATTGTCTTTGTTACCTAATAGTTGGAAAAAACTATAACATCCATGAGCAGTTATTCAGGGAATAAAAAATTGGTTCTAAAGGATGTATGGGACCTGATCCTCAATGAGGATATTCTAAGGAGATAATAGAGAATATTCTCTGGTTCTTCTTAGAAATTTGAAGGAATATAAAGATATGAATAGCGATATAATTAAAGTGGATTATTAAAGTCCAGATTAAAGATCTAAGATAATTAAAAGTAGGATGGTACTACCTACTAGATTTTTAGAAAGAAAGGACGTGTTAAGAAGAAGCATAGAGATAAATAGAAGGCATCTGAAACCAACACGGGAAACACAACAGTTGAAGGAACTAATTATGTGTTTCCATTGATAATGTATATACCTATGTATTCTTGGATTAAAGACTCAGGGGTGTCTTTACATTCCACTTCATAGTAGGGTTTCCTAAACCATTATGTTTCTGGAAATCTTGGAAAGGTATATCTTACTGATGATGAACCTTTATAGATCATGCGGAAGGGTGATGCATGAATCAAGACCAACAGTGGGAGTTTTATTATTCTAAAAAATGTGAGTTATATCCCTAGAATAAGAAGAAATATTATTTATTTCGGATAGATTGATGATGTATATTTTAACACGATGTTCAATGGTTGTTCATGGAAGATCACCAATGGAAAAATGGTCATTTATTGGGGATAAAATAATGGTACCTTATACAACATGATAGAGAATTACATATACATTCTTGCATCAATAAACTCTATCAAGTATTCACAACTGTGGCACTACATTTTAGGCCATATGAGTGATAAGGGGATGAAGGTGTTGGAAAGAAAAGAAATGCTACTATAGCTAAGGTTATTTGAAGTTTTATTATGTGAGGATTATATCCTTAGAAAGAAGAAAAATGAATCTTTTTTAAAAGGTGGAATAACACCCAATTTTGGGAAGCTAGACCTAGTTAACACTAATTTTTGGGGGATTACACCAGTATATTCCCTTATAGGGTCACAATATTATGTGACATTTATCAACAACTCAACAAGGAAGGTATGGTTTTACTTTATAAAAAGAAAATATGATGTGTTTAAGATGTTTTAGAAGTGTAAGATCATGGTGGAGAATGAGTCAAGAAAAAAATGAAATGTTTTTTGTCTGAAAATGGTAGAGAGTTTGATAGTAATGAGTTCTAAGAATTCTGTGAAAATAATGGAATTTAGTGGGAGAATACTATTCCATGAACACTGTAATATAATGGTGTGGAATAATGGATGAATAGGACATTTAATGAATGATCCCGTAGTATGAGGATGCACTTGAGTTATCCAAGATTTTATGGGGTGATGTAATGAACATGATGGCATATCTCATAAATATGAGTCCATCTATACTAATGAGATAATGTCTACCCAAGGATATATATTATATAAAGAAGTTAAGACTCTCAAATTTATGATTATCTGGCAGTTTAGTGCATGTACATATCGATGTTGACAAAAGGGACAATATTTAGGATAATTCCATACCATGTTTTTTTATTAGCTATAGTGATGAAAAGTTTTGTTATCAATTTTGAGATAATCTCAAAAATATGGTAATTAGGATCCATAATATGGTATTTAATAAAGATTTCATGTATAAGAACTGTCATGCAGCTAAAGTTGATAATGGGAAAAAAGGATCAGACTTCCATTGTCACGACCCGTCCTCGGGGCCCTTGCTGTGACTACCCCAAGCCCATCTTCCATAGGCCAGAGGCTGGAGACTTGCACCAAAGGAAAATCCCTGATAAAAAGGGAAGGCATTGACTTTAAACCTGTAACTCACATAGTCTGAACACAAGCAGTAGAAGTAAAAAGTACTAATATAGAAAAGAAAGGTGCGCTGAAAGTAAGTGGGCCAGTATACAAACCCAACTGAACAACAAGTTAAAGTACAAGTAAAAAGGGAAAAACAGCTCCTGGATTGTCCACTAGAGAATCCTACCTGAAGGGTAGGTACAGATCTCGAACAACTCGTCCCTGCAGTATGTCCCGTCTAGTCTATCTCTGAGTAGCCTCCCGTCCATCACCCTCTGCCTCGATCACTGCTGACCATCGTCTACACAGAACACAATAAGGTGCGGGCGAAGCCCGTGCAGGGGTGAGTATAACAATACTCAGTAGGGGACCCCAAGACCCCCGAAGGTCTCTCAGAATCCACTAAGGATAAACCACAGTAATAAGATACAATCATGAAGTATCAACCATCCCTACTTAGGTATATGTCCATATATATACCTAAGTTACCAAACACAGTCTGGCTCCAACACTCGAGCCCAAGCACAACCCATTCCACAAAGGAAGTAATGTAAATCATCTTGATGATAACAACTAAACGACAAGACTCAACTCACATAGGTATACAACTCATGTAGAGGGGTAGAGATTATTAGTTGTAGCCACTGAATCATCTCCTTTGTCGAACCCACATAGGATCCTGGAACAGTATCAACGCTATCGAAGCCACGTAGGATCCCAGTATATAAGTCATCACTGTCGAACCCACAAAGGATCCCAGTCTAGTATCGTCACTATAAAACCCACGGAGGATCCTGGTATAGTATATTTATTGTCAAACCCATGGAGGATCCTGGTATAGTATCGTCGTTGTCGAACCCATGGAGGATCATATCATCTCAGTCGCAGCCAGCCATAGGGTTTCCGCACACAGCACACTCAATTCTGGGAGGTTTTGCTCCTCGATCCAAGTTTTGATACATCAACTACCATTAATTCTCAAGTTAATGTATCTTGTAGTTCTGTATCATCATAAGGAACCCAACGCGACAGACTTCATGTCAATTGGATGCCCGGACTATGAGTTATTGGCATTTCTGTTCTAGGGGCCTGGTTGGTTTTTAATTTCAAACCAACCCGACCATACCCCAACTATTTCCAAACCTCAAGTGGGGTTTTCCAAAAGAATCATCCTGCTCTAATACTTCCATAACCGTAAATAGTTCGTCGTTCGAACACCTATAGCCCAAAATATGGGCGGAAAGGTGAAACTGGCCATAGCGGGTCTGGGTCCAGTCCGACCCAGTCGGAGTGACCTGGCCCGACCCGGTCTAGACCGGGGTCCGACCCAGTCTGAGGGTCCGACCTAGTCCGAGGAAATGGCCCGGCCCGAGGGCGGCCCGCCCGAGGGTGGCCCGGCCAAGGGCATCCTGGCCGCAGGAGGCCCAGCCCTAGGCGGCCCGGCCGAGAGTGACCCGGCCATGGGCGGCCCGGCCGAGGGAGGCCCGGCCCGAAGGCAGCCCGGCCAAAAGGCGGCCCGGCTAAGGGTGGCCCAGCCATGGGCGGCCTGGCCGAGGGCAGCCCGGCCATGGGCGGCCTGACCCAGGACACCCCGACTGATGGTGGCCTGGTGGAGGGTGGCCCGGTGACCTGCCCTAGCCACACCCAGGGGGGTGGCGTGTGCCCCCTGGCACCCAAACAGTATAACCATTCGGGTGGACTGAACCAGCACCAGGTGGTGCCAGTCCAGCTCACGCAGGACCCGACGGGGTCCTACTCCTCTTGGCTGGCCGAGCGGCCAGCCGCTCCAGCACCACGGCGGCTGACCCGGCCGACCGCCACCACACCTCCACCATGGTGCGACGGCGTCGCGGTCCTACTACCCTCTGTGTGGCATGACGGCGACGTAACCCAATCACCACATCCCATCCTGGCCGCAACCTCTTGGTTCACCGCGCGGCACGATGGCTCTTCACCTCCTCTATCGCGGCCTGGTTTGGTCGCGACCCTCATCTCCTCCACGCAGTGCGACGTTGCCACATGACTTCGCCATGGCCATAGCCCATTGGGGTCGTGGCTCTCCTTCCGCGCGGCACGACGGTGTTGCGCCCTCTTTGCTACCCAGCGGCCTTGTGCTGCCGGTTTTCTTTGCAGTCTTCCTCCATCGTCAACAAACAAGAACACCCATAGGAGGAGGTTCGGGCTGTGTTCGTTCGGTCCAAACCCTCCTCGTCATAGTTATAACATTTGGCATAAATAATATGAGGTTTGAATAATGAAGAACAAGAATGAGAATTCTACTCAAAACCCTACCTCATTTCTATGAACGTTGACGAAGTCGTAGGAAAAGGTGGCGTTGATTCGTTGACGTCGGGAAGCGTCTGAGGAAGAAGCATTGTCGGCGTTCTTCACAGGTGGCTCCTTCTCTTTTGGCTAGATCAAAGATCGAAGACGGTGTTCGTCGTTCTTCAGTGGAAAGGATGAAGTTATTCCAAGAGTTATCCAAAGCTCCACCAAAGATAATCTCAAACCAAAATAATGGGTTAAGCCAACCCATTATTTTATTTTTGGCAAAATAATTCAAAGGAATTCAAAATATTTCAAAAAAAATTAATTAATTGAAGGAATTAATTAATTTTAGGGTGAATTGGAACTATTAAGGGGAAGTTCAAGAGCTCCCCCATTTATGGGGAGTTCAAGGGGTTTAAAGGGGGTGTTAGAAGAGATAAAGGGTTCGGGTGGCCCCCTCCTAAAAACATCCTCCCAAGGGAGGTTACGGTTTGGTGGGACCCACCGCTAACCTTCACATGGAGGTTTTAACCACACAACAAATAAAAATAATGTAACACCTTTATTTTTATTTAATTTAATTAAAAACCTCATAAACTAACTTCCATTATCGTTAAAACACAACTACGGTGAGGGTATCACTAAGAAATCACTGAAACTGCGAGTTCAACGGTGCCCCCAGATTTCAATTCCGAGAACTAGTTCAAAAGATATAAAATCATGCTCGTACGTTTACTGAATGTACCCAAACAAAACTTCAGAAATTGATTCCGGGCACACCGGGCCTCGGAATCAGGCGCAGTTAGAAACTGCAGACTCATAAAATTCCCATGTATTTAAAAAAAATCACAAAAATTCTGGGTCTTTACATTCTCCCCACCTCAGGTCCTTATGTCCTCGTAAGCTACAACTCACACTAAGAAAACAAATGAGGGTACTGAGCATGCATCTGAGTCTCCTGATCCCATGTGCTCTCCTGGAGGTTCCCGTGCTGCCATCGAACGTGCACCAGAGGTATCCACTGTCCTCGCAGGACCCACTTCTATCGATCCTCAATGTCCACTAGAACATCGGTGAAAGTTTCCCCATCATCAATGTCCATCTCCCCATGGTCGATGATGTGGGATGGGTCATGCACATATCTCCTCAGCTGAGATACATGGAAGACATCGTGCACCCGGTGCAACTGAGGTGGAAGAGCCAAGTGGTAAGCTAGTTCGCCTACTTTGCTGAGGACCTGGAAAGGTCCAATGAATCATGGAGATAACTTGCCACCTCAGCCAAATCTCCATAGACCTTGTCGAGGTGAGACCCGTAGAAAGACATTGTCTCCATCCCCGAACTCTAGTGGTCTCTGTCTCCTATCAGCATAGAACTTCTGTCTGCTCTGTGCAGTCTTCATCCACTCCTGGATGATCTGTGCCTTCTATGTCGTAGCCTACACCATCTTTGGTCCCATAAGTGTTGACTCCCCTGGGTCAGTCCAGCACAGAGGCGATCTTCAAGGTCGGCCGTAAAGTGGCTCTAAAGGTGTCATCCCAATAGTGGAGTGGTATCTGTTGTTATACGCAAACTCTACCAAGGGTAAGTGATCCTCCCAACTATGACCAAAGTCGAGGATGCATGCACGGAGCATGTCCTCGAGAGTCTGAATGGTCCTCTTAGTCTGACCATCTGTCTGAGGATGGAAGGCGGTGCTCAAGCGAAGCTGCATCCTGAAAGCCTCCTTCAACCCCTTCCATATCTGGGAAGTGAAACGAGCATCTCGATCGGAAACAATCGTCGATGGCACACCATGAAGTTGTACAATCTCCTATACATAGAGGCATCCCAGTCTCTCTACTGAACCCTTATCTCTGATCGGTAGGAAGTGGGCTGACTTGGTGATTTGGTCGACAATCACCTAGATAGAGTTGTGTCCTATGGATTTACGTGGAAGTCTCGTCATGAAATCCATGGATATCCCATCCCACTTCCACTATGGGACCTCTAAGGGTTGAACCAAGCCTGCTAGAACCTAGTGATCAACCTTCACTTGCTAAAAAGTGAGGCATCGTGAGACAAACTTTGCTACTGCCTTCTTCATACCTGGCCACCAGTGTTGTCATCGGAGGTCATAATACATCTTCTTCACTCCTGGATGTACTGCTAAAGGAGATGTGTGAAACTCCATCAACACTTCCTCCTGAAGTGAAACTGGTACCATGGTACATCCTTTGAAGAGAATGATGTGCTCCCCACCTTCAGAAAATCCATCAGGTTCATGCCCTGTGGATATCTGAGCACGTCACATCTCACAGTCAATGTCCCCACGTTGTGCCTCTCTGACTCTCTGAAGAAGTGGAGGAGTGATTCTGAGAGACTGTAGAAAGGTTGCTCCATCCTGATCCACAAAATATATCTGAAATGCGTCCAGCTTCTCTGTTTCCTCTCCTAGTATCTAAATGCCTAATATCCTACTGAGAGCATCAGCTACAACGTTTCCCTTCCCATGAGTATATACTATCTCAAAGTCATAGTCCTGGAGGAACTCAAGCCATCATCATTGTCTCAGGTTTAGGTCCTTCTACGAGAAGATGTACCTGAGACTCTGGTGGTCAGAGTAGACTGTAAAATGCTCTCCCATCAGATAGTTCCACCACATATTCAAGGCGAAGACCACTACTTCTAACTCCAGGTCATGGGTAGCGTAGTTCTTCTCATGTTGTCTCAGCTGTTGAGAACCATATGCGACCACTGCTCGCTTCTGCATCAGGACACACCCAAGTCCGATCCCTGATTCATCGCAGTAAACTACGTACCCTACTCCCTCCTCTAGAAGCCTCAATATGGGGGCACTAGTCAACCTCTTCCTTATCTCATGAAATCTTTGTTGGCATCTCTCTAACCACACAAAGGGTTACCCCTTCTTAGTCAATGCAGAAAGCGATTCTTCAACTCTGGAGAAGTCTGGCACAAATCTCCGATAGTACCTAGCGAGTCCCAGAAAACTCCGTACCTCTGCCACACTCTTGGGTGGCTCCCAAGAAAGCACTGCCTCAATCTTTGCTAGATCCACTGCAACTCCAGCCTCCGAGATGACATGTCCCAAGAAGTAAACCTCTCTAATCTAAAACTGGCACTTCTAGAGCTTACTATAAATTCGGTTCTCTCGGAGTGTGTCCAATACTACCTACAAATGGTAGGCATTCTCCTCCTCAGTAGTCGAGTAGATCAGTATGTCGTCAATGAATACTACGACAAATCAATCGAGGTAAGGCTGGAATATCTTGTTCATGAGACTCATGAACACTACTGTAGCATTGGTTACGCCGAAGTGCATAACCAAGAACTCGTAGTGGCCATACCGACACCTGAAAGTCGTCTTCTGTACATCCTCGTCTCCAACTCTGAGTTGGTGATAGCCTAACCTAAGGTATGTCTTCGAGAACCATCGTGATCCCTTGAGCTGATCAAATAGGTTGTCAATCCTTGGGAGTGGGTACTTGTTTTTCATGGTCACCTTGTTTAGGCACTGGTAATCAACACACAGTCACAAGATCCCATTTTCCTTCTTGGCGAACAAAATCGGGGATGCCCAGGGTGAAACACTGGGTCGGATAAATCCCTTCCCCTGCAAGTCCTCCAGTTGTACCCATAGCTCACGAAGCTCAGTGGGAGCCATCCAATATGCTGTAGTATATATCAGTGTCATCCCAAGGTATAGGTCAATGTAGAAGTCCACCTCTCTGTGAGGAGGTAGTCATGGAACATCTCCAGGGAAAACATCCGCGTACTGATCCTCCAAAACAGGAAAACTCAGACTCCACACATCAACTGCTCTGAGAATGAGACTAGAAAACTAATGTGTGATCAGCTTCCCCCTCCTTTGGGTAAGTCTATCCTACGTTGAAAAGGCTCCCTTCTCACCAGTGAAGGTAAAACTCATCCCATCCTCACGGGCACACCGCACTTTCTGCCTAATACAGTCAATATGAGCATGAAATATGGATAACCAGTCCATACCCAAGATGACGTCATAAGGCCTCGACGCTGCTACGAGGAGATCACAGTTGAAGCTCTTGCATCCTATAGTAAGCTCACACTGTCGGCACCAGTGCGTGATCATCAAGTCTGCTCCCATAGGAGTCTCTAGCCGTAAGGATCGAGCCAACGGCTCTGTCGGAATCTCCAAGCTCCGAACGAGGGAAGCGGTAATAAAAGAATGACTCGAACTTATGTCTATAAGTACAGAAGCAAGGGTAGAGTAGCCATAGATAGTACCTCGAATCATCTTAGGTGAGACATGGTTGTAGGCCTTGACTGTCTGGAGTTGAGCCCGCCCCTGTCTGCCAGCTCCCTTTGGTCGGGGTGGACCTCCTGGTGGTGGTGGTGGTAGGGCCTCGAAACATCGTCCACCACCTGCTACTCAGCCAGCTCCTCTTCCATATCCGCCTGTTCCCAGCGGACCACCACAATCGAACCTCTGCCTCTGCCTAGGAGGTCCCTCTACTGTCAACTGCTCATCTGCATGGCGGTTCAGGCAGTCATGAGCCATATGACCCTGCCCACTGCATGCATAGCACTGCATGCTCCTTGTATGGCTGGATCTTTCTCGTGTTCCCTACAAAACTGAACATGTATCCTAGGGTTGCCCACCTGATGTCCTGGTCCTCTTAGACCTCTACGACATCTATCTACTATCGGTTGCAGAATACTCTACTACGTGTTGCCCTATAGTGGGTCTTGCTACTGGTGACTGCTCTAGTAAGAAAACTCTCCACTAGAAGGGCTCTCTCTAGCACCCTCACCTGTGTCGGGATGATGAGGGAGATCATCGAAGCTCTGATATCATTCCTGAGTCCCTACATGAAGGTCTGGGCCTTGAAGAATGGGTCCCGCACCATATCCGTGGAGTAGCGCGAAAGGTCGGTGAACCTTGTTGAGTACTGAGCTACGGTCATGATGCCCTGCTGCAGATGAAGTAACTCCTGAATCCGCACCGCACGAAGGGTGGCTGGAATAAACTCTAGCCGGAAGAGACTCTCGAAGTCTGCCCAGAGTAATGATGTCTCGTCATGCACCTGGAGCATCAGGCTATACCATCTTCCTGCTGCTGCATGCAGGAGACTCGCGACAAGGATCACCATGAGGTTGTCTGGTGTCCCTACTAATCTGAAAACTCTCACAATAGCCTCCATCCAATCCTCAGCTGTATGTGGGTCCGTCTCTCCCCTAAACCTGGGTGTCCTCTAGCACTGCAACTCGTGAAACACACTCAGACAGCGTGTACTCTCTGCTACTGGAGCTGGTGGTATCGATGGCCCAGCAGGTAATGGTATCGCTGGTACCTCTGTTGTGATGGGGCCCTATACCGAGGCCTCGTCACTCATTGGGCTACCATCTCGTATGAAACTCTGAACCCTAGATGGCTGCCTACATGGAGCCATCCTGAAAAGAAACAGGTGCGACACGGTCAAAACAATATACCTTGTGAGCTGACACAAAGTAATCAAGAAGAAAACTTTTCAAAATAAACAAACACGCAATCGGTGTTTTCATGCACTAAGTCAAAAATCAGAAGTCATGGTCCTAGTGTATGGATATGTCGGCCGCCACACCAACACCAGTTTCCCTAAACTGATAACCACACCCAAAACACTTAACACTATTTCCATTAAAAGAAATATAAAAGTCCTAAGTTCTGTGGTAGAACCGACTCCTCTGATACCAATTTGTCACGACCCATCCTCGGGGCCCGTGCCGTGACTACCCCAAGCCTGCCTTCCATAGGCCAGGGGCTGGCGACTAGCACCAAAGGCGAATCCCTGATAAAAAGGGAAGGCATTTCCTTTAAACCTATAACTCACACAGTCTAAACACAAGTAGTAGAAGTAAAAAGTACTAATATAGAAAAGAAAGGTGTGCTGAAAGTAAGTGGGCCAGTATACAAACCCAACTGAACAACAAGTACAAGTACAAGTAAAATGGGAAAAACAGCTCATGGATCATCCACCAGGGAATCCTACTTGAAGGGTAGGTACAGATCTCAAACAACTCATCCCTGCGGTATGTCCCGTCTATTCTAGATCCGAGCATCCTCCTGTATGTCACCCTCTGCCTCAATCACTATTGATCGTCGTCTGCACAGAACACAACAAGGGGTGGGCAAAGCCTGTGCAGGGGTGAGTATAACAATACTCAGTAGGGGACCCCGAGACCCCCGAAGGTCTCCCAGAATCCACTAAGGATAAACCATAGTAATAAGATACAATCATGAAGTATCAACCATCCCTACTTAGGTATATGCCCATACATATCCCTAAGTTACCAAACACAGTCTCGCTCCAACACTCGAGCCCAATCACAACCCATTCCACAAAGGAAGTAACATCAATCATCTCGATGATAAAAACTGAAAGACAAGACTCAGTTCACACTGGTATACAACTCATGTAGAGGGGTAGAGATGATTACTTTTAGCCATTGAATCATCTCCTCTATCGAACCCATGTAGGATCCTAGAACAGTATCAGCATTGTCAAACCCACGTAGGATCCTGGTACAGAAGTCAACATTGTCGAAACCACGAAGGATATCGGTCCAGTATCGTTGTTGTCGAACCCACGGAGGATCCTGGTACAGTATCATCGCTGTCGAACCCACGGAGGATCCCAGTACAGTATCGTCGATGTTGAACCCACGGAGGATCCTATCATCTCAGTTGCAGGCAGCCATAGGGTTTCCGCACAAAGCACGCTCGATTCCGGGAGGATTCGCTCCTCGAGCCAAGTTTCGATACATCAACTACCATGAAGTCTCGAGTTGATGTATACCATAGTTCCGTCTCATTATAAGGAACACAACGCGACAGATGACGCATCAATCGGATGCCCAGTCTGTGAGTTATTGGCATTTCCGTTCCAGGGGCCCAGTTGGTTTTTAAGTTCAAACCAACCCGACCATACCCCAACTGTGTCCAAAACTCAAGTGGAGTATTACAAAAGAACCATCCTACTCTAATCCTTCCATCGTCGCAGATGGTTCTTCGTTCAGACACCTGTAGCCCAAAATATGGGCGGAAAGGTGAAACTGGCCTTAGCGGGTCCGGGTTTGGTCCAAACCTATCGGAGCGACCCGGCCCAACCTGGTCTGGACCAGGGTCCGACCCAGTATGAGGGTCCGATCCAGTCCGAGGAACCGGCCCGGCCCGAGGGGGCGGCCTGGCACGAAGGCGGCCCGGCCTGAGGGCGGCCCGGCCGAGGGGGGCCCGGTCGAGAATGGCATGGCCGTGGGCGGCCCGGCCTAGGGCGGCGTGGCCGAGGGCGGCCCAGCCGATGGCGGCCCGGCGACCTGCCCTAGCCACGCCCAGGGGGGTGGCGCGCGCCCCCTGGCATCTGAACGGTATAACAGTTCGGGTGGACTGAATCGGTGCCATGTGGCGCCGGTCCAGCTCACACGGGACCCAACGGGGTCCCGCTCCTCCCAGCTGGCCAAGCGGCCATCTGCTCTAGCTCCACGACGGTCGGCCAGGTTGGTCGCCTCCACACCTCCACCGTGGCGCGACGGCACCGCGGTCCTTCTGCCCTCCGCGTGAAGCGACGGTGCCGCGCCACCACCACCGTGGCCGGGCCTGGCCGCGACCTCCTGGTTCACCGCGCGGTGTGACGGCGTCGTGCCTCCTCCACCACGGCCTGGTTTGGCCATAGCCCTCGGCTCCTCAGTGCGGCATGACTGCGCTACGCGCCTCCGCCGCACGCCTCCGTCGTGGCCCGTCGGGGCCGCCGCTCTCCTTCCGTGCGGCACGACGGTATCGTGCCCTCTTTGCTACCCGACGGCCTTTCGCCATTGATTTTCTTCGCAGTCTGCCTCCATCATAAACAAACAAGAACACTCATAGGGGGAGGGTCGGTCCATGTTTGTGCAGTTCGAACCCTCCTTGTCATGGCGATAACATTTGGCATAAATAATCCAAGGTTAGAACAACGAAGAACAAGAATGAGAATTATACTCAAACCCCTGCCTTGTTTCGATTAACATTGACGAAGTCACGGGAAAAGGTGGCGTCGATTCATTGACGTCAGGAAGCATCCGAGGAAGAAGTTTTGTTGGCATTCTTCGCGGGTGGGTCCTTCTCTTTTGGCTTGATCGAAGATCAAATACGGTGTTCGTCGTTCTTAAGTGGAAAGGATGAAGTTCTTCCAAGAGTTCTCCAAAGCTCCACCAAAAAGAATCTCTAACCAAAATAATGGGTTAAGAAAACCCATTATTTTATTGTTGGAAAAATAATTCAAAGGAATTCAAAATATTTAAAAACAAATTAATTAATTGAAGGCATTAATTAATTTTAGAGTGAATTGGCACCATTAAGGGGAAGTTCAAGAGCTCCCCCATTTATGGGTAGTTCAAGGGGTTTAAAGGGGGGTTAGAAGAGATAAAGGGCTCAGGTAGGCCCCACCTAAAAAAATTTCCCAAAGGAGGTTAGGGTGTGGTGGGACTCACCTCTAACCTCCACTTGGAGGTTTTAACCACACAACAAATAAAAATAAAGTAACACCTTTATTTTTATTTAATTTAATTAAAAACCCCATAAACTAACTTCTATTATCGTTAAAACACAACTACGGTGAGGGTCACACTTAGCAATCACTAATGATGTGAGTTCAACGGTGCCCTCGGATTTCAATTCCAAGAACCGGATCAAATGATATAAAATCCCACTCATATGTTTACTGAACGTACCTAAAAAAAATTCAGAAATTGATTCCGGGCACACCAGGCCTCGGAATCATGCACCGTCAGAAACTACAGACTCATAAAGTTCCCATGTATTTAAAAAAAATTCACAGAAATTACGGGTCTTTACATCCATGTGAAAGTGGATCTTAAAGGTGTAATTGTTCATGTGACATTTAAACAAGTATATCCCACTCCTTAAATGGAGTTGAGGAGATTAAAAGGGTGATAATTCTTGTTCATAGGTATTCACCATATTTGAATTATTTTTTATTGAATTATAGTGGAGAACCAGAATGTTTTCAAGAGACAACGCAGTTAAAGGAGTTGAGAAAGTGGGATATGGATATGGTGGAGGATATTTCCTCATTTCATGATAACAACACTTCGGAGTTAACACCTCTTCCATAAAGAGAGAAATCATTATAGAACAAGTGGGTATATTGGGTCAATGAAGAACATGATAGAAAGTGGAGGCACAAAGAAAGGCTAGTGGTGAAATGATTTCAACATAAGAATTAAATTTCACTAAAATTTTATCACATACAGTGAAACTTACCACCATTTGGATGGTTCTCAATATTATGGCATTAGAAGACTTTCATCTTGACCATCTTGATGTCAAGACTTATTTTCTTCAAGAAGATCTAGAGGAGGAAATATATATGCAGCAACCATAGGGATATGTTGAGTCTAGGAAGGAATACCTAGTGTGAAAACTCTAGAAGATATTTTATTTTTTTAAGTAGTAACCAGGGTAGTGGAACAAAAAATTTGATGCTTTTATGATTGAAATGAATACAAATGATGTGGAATGGATCAATGTTGATACATCATGTATTTTGGTGATGAATATATTATACTAATTATATATGTGGATGACATGATCATTATGGGATCATGTATGAAGAGGATTGATTAGTTAAAAAGGTATATGGATGAGGAGTTTGAGATAAAAGATCTTAGAGAAGATGGAAAGATTTTGGGGATGAAGATAAAGAGAGACCACGCATCTAGAAGTTTGATGTTATCATAGGCTGACTACATTGGGAAGCTTCTGAGAATATTCAATATGTTGGAGGAAAATACAGTCTCTATTCCCCATATAGTCCATTTCAAACTAGAAAAGAAGTAATAACCTAATAGGTGAGAAGAGGTTGAGTGCATGGAAAAGTTTCCATACGCATCATTTGTTAGAAGCCATATGTATGCCATGGTCTGTACATGGCCTGACACTACTCATGTTGTGGGATTTCTGATCAAGTGCATAGCTAAACATGGAAAGAAACATTGGGAAGCTATGAAGTGGATACATAGGTATATTAAGGGAAGAAAATAGGTAGCTATGTGATTTGAAAAAGTAAAGGGATTGTAGGGATAAGTGGATTTCGAACATGGAGGTGCTTTCGAAGGAAGGAGGAGTACCACGGGTTATGTATCTACCTGTGGAGGAACTTTGGTGAGTTGTATATTACAACTACATAAGGTAGAGGCTCTATCCACCACATAGCTATAATACATTTTTGTAATAAAATCTATAAAGAAGATGGTTTGGATGAAGAAGTAATTGGATTAGTTTGGTAGAAATCAAGAGGAAAAGTTATTGCATTGTGAAAGTTATAGTGCAATACATCTTGTAAATAAATCAGTTTTTAAGGACCAGATGAAGTAAATTCAGTTGAAGTATTGTTTTATCAGTGGATTGATATAGTATGGGTTGATGACACTTTATAATATTAAGAGAACAAATAATTCTATAGAAATATTGAATAATCTTATGGTAGTATAGAATTTGATCCATTTTTTGTGTCTTTGTTGGTCTCCACTAATAAATAGAGTATGAGAGGTATAATATGGGAGGAAACCATGGGGGAACAAAAGGGAAAATATCTAGTATTTCATGAAACTTCATCTAGAAATTTATGTTGTGAATGGAAATCATGCATCAATGAGTGAAGGAGAGGAGGGTCTAAAATTAGGTAAGTTTTCTAAGTCAGTTTCATCAAAGAAGGTTAGTTTAGAGGATTAGTCTCTGAGTGTGAGATTATTGGATTGGTGTAGCCCGATCTATTTTGGATGATGTTGGATTGAATGATAATGTTACATATTGCACACTAGGGTGTAAATAACATGGGTTGAGTGTAGGTTTCGGGCGCAGCGGAAGCGCGTTGGAGGGTTTTCCCAACTTGAATTTTAGCGTTAAACGACATTCAATCCGAGATCTGTCATGATATAAAATGCCGGATCTTCGGAATAGAACGAAGAAAGAAAAAGAAAAGAAGAGTCTCAGAACCCTTGAGATATGATCTTCATATGTTGGTTATAATTAATTTAATTAATTCATAAGAATTACCTCGATGGAATTCTTTCTTCGTCGGTGTCTCTGGTCACGATCATGTGATCCGTCGTTGTGTCGGAGAATCTAAGTGTAGGATTCCTCCAGCGGTGATCCACATGTGTGCCATGTATCTCTAGACATTGTCGAAGGGAACTCCAGGTGCTAGCACGGAAGATCCTTCACTTGCGATGTCCGTCTTCGATCACCTTGATCCGGTGGAGGATCTTGCTTTCGTAACTTGAAAGCGTTCTTGGTGGAAAGGGAGTTCTCTCTTGGATTGAGAGTATTTCCAATCCATTGTGCACAACCAAAATGGCTAACCTTTTTGAGAATAATGTAATTAGGATTTATAATACCTAGAATAACAAAATAAATTAATTGCTCATAATCATTTAATTATTTCATTTAATTCTTAGTAATACCCCATGTCTTAATAATGACAGTTGACCATCCTTATTACTTTACATTCATTCAACGTATTACATTTAATATCATTTAATTAAATAAACAATATTTTTCTCACGAATCCTGAAAAATAAACTACACGGCGTGTATATATAAATATACACGGCGTGTACTTTTATTTTTCAGTTTTATTTATTTTCCTCCACCATATTTATTAGACCTTGAGTAATGGCTATTTATTTCTTAAATAAATGTAATTGCATTTATCGCTAATAAATATATATTATTTCTCCCACAATATATTCTCTCGAATAACTAGTGTCGAAATAAATGCGAGCATACATTCTTGAATAATTATTAAACCAAAATCAGGAATAATCTTTATTCAACTTGTTAAATTAATATTTAACTGAGATACAAGGACACACTTAGTGTGTGACCCTCTAGGCCTCTTTCTCAGTGGCATTAGGCTGAGCCTGCCTAAAGTCCAAGGTTATTGTCTAGCAACATGCCAAGTCACCCATAGATAAAGAAGTTAATTCCACAATGACGTGTCACCTCCTACGAACGCTTACTGTGTAATATAAACCCTTTGTCTCGATATCTCCAATCAAGCGGGTTGCATTCTAGTGCCATCAACCCATGTGCTTGATTATTCTTTCTTTGACTTCCCGGAATTGAACTTGTCCATACCTTACCATGGTCATGGATTTATTTAGGCTGTATCAATTCCATCAAAGGGCCTGAGATATCTACTTCCGTTATGGAACGGAAGGGACAAATCCTTTCTCGCATTATCTATTAATGCGGTATTACTCGTGACACACCCAACGTATCCTACCTCACTGCGAACAGTGTATCATCATAGTTTTCATCAATACATCTAAGTTCGTGAGTTTTAATACCCATTAATAGTAATATTAAAGTCTAAGGACCAATACACACGTCCGCAGATAGGAACATCCAATGACACTATGAAATGTGGATTTCCTACTGGTGGGTCTCGTTCTCATAATATCCTCCTGGATATTACCAAGGGCGCACACCATGATAAGGTGCCTCAAAGTTTTATGAGTCCTCACCCCTAATGACCTGTATTATTTGTGTCCCTCAAATAATATCATCCGTCCATAGAAAATACATTCAAGAACAGTGTTATGACACTTCTGGGTTCTCATCATAGCAGGGATCCACTACGAACCTTTAATGAAATAGATGTCCTTAGGACATTATCACATGACATGTCACGCAGAAGAACAATCAAGATGTGATAAGGCTTTTATTTAATGAATAAAGTACAAAGTAGTTGGTTCTAGAACACCAAATCCAACAGACTCCCACTTGGACTAGAGCCAAATGCTAACAACCTTTAACCCGCTAGCTCTCATATGATATTCATGCTTCTGCTGAGATAGGCCTTTAGTCATGGGGTCCTCCACGTTCTCTTTTGTGGACACTCTTCTCACTGCAACTTCACCCCTTTTATAGATATCCCTCAATAGGTGATACTTTCGGAGTATTTTCTTTGTTCGTTGATGTGACCTTGGTTCTTTTTCAAGAGCCACCATTGCAGTATTATCACAATACAATGTAATGGGATCTTTACTGCTAGGCACCACATAAAGCTCCTGGACAAAGTTCTGAATCCAGACGGCTTCCTTGGCTACATCAGAAGCCGCTATATACTCAGACTCCGCTGTAGAATCAGCGACAACTGGCTGCTTTGAACTCTTCCAGCTCACAGCTCCTCCATTGAGACAGAAAACATATCCATATTGCGACTTCAGATCATTCTGATCTATTTGAAAACCATCATCATCATACCCTCTGATGACAAGCTCCTCGTCTCCTCCATACACCAGGAACATATCCTTAGTTCTTCTCAGATACTTAAGGATAGTCTTAACAGCAGTCCAATGTTGTTCTCCTGGATCTGCTTGATATCTGCCTACCATGATCAGTGCATAGGCAACATCAAGCCTGGTACATAACATGGCATACATGATGGATCCTATAGACGAAGCGTATGGGATCTTACTCATCCTATCTTTCTCCCGTTGTGTTTGGGGACACATTTTCTTAGAAATATGTAATCCATGTGACACTGGAACCAATCCCCTCTTGGATTTTTACATACTAAATCTCTTTAGTATCTGGTCAATGTATGTACCCTGACTTAGTCCAAGCAGCCTCTTGGATCTATCACGAATGATCTTGATCCCTAGAATGTAGGATGCTTCTCCTAAGTCCTTCATGGAGAAACACTTGTTCAACCAGTCCTTAACTGACTGTAAGGATGGTACGTCATTTCCAATAAGCAATATGTCATCAACATATACCACTAGGATAACAACCACATTCCCATTAAACCGCTTATAAACATATGGCTCACATTCGTTCTTAATCAAACCAAATTCCTTTATGGCTTCATCAAATCGAATTTTCCATGACCTGGATGCTTGTTTCAATCCCTAAATGGATTTCTGCAACTTGAAAACCCGTTTGGCTTCACTTGGTGTTACAAACCCTTCTGGTTGTGTCATATAGACATCTTCCTGAAGGTTCCCATTAAGGAATTTTGTTTTGACATCCATATGCCAAATCTCATAGTCATGGTAAGCTACTATGGAAAGTATGATTCTTATGGATTTAAACATGGAAACTGGAGAGAAGGTTTCATCATAGTCAATTCCTTGACGTTGTCTGAATCCTTTAGCCACTAGCCTTGCTTTATAGGTGCTAACTTGACCTTCCATGTCCAGCTTTCTTTTGAATACCCATTTGCATCCAACAGGCTTTACATCAACGGCTCATCGACCAGAACCCAAACTTGGTTCTGATACATGGAATCCATCTCAGAATTCATAGCATCTAGCCATCTTGCAGCTTCTGATCTTTCTAATTCTTACTTGTAGGAGAGAGGTTCATCATTGTCCAACAATAATTATTCACCATCCTCGGTGACTAGGAAACCATATCTCTCTGGTTCCCTTACCTCTCTTGAGCTCCTACGCAGTACTTGTGTTTCTGGAACCTCTTCCACGGGGACCTGTGGAACTTGTTCTTATACCAACTCCTGTGTATCTTGAGCATCAACTTCATCAAAGTCAATATTTCTCCCACTATCCTTCTTGAGGATGTGCTCCTTCTCAAGAAAGACGGCTTGTCTAGAGACAGTCACTTTCTTGTCTTGAGGGTTATATAGGTAATATCCTTTTGTTTCCTTGGGATATCCTATAAAGATACACTTCGTGCCCCGGGGTGCTAGTTTGTTGACTGAGAAGGCCTTAACAAACACCTCACATCCCTATACACGTGTGTGCGACAAAGTGGGTTTCCTTCCATTCCATAACTCGGATGGAATTCCATTTGCCGCCTTATTTGGTACTCGGTTTAATGTGTATGCTGCAGTTTGTAATGCATATCTCCAAAAGGATAATGGAAGATCTGTATGACTCGTCAATGACCTCACTATGTCCAACAAGGTGTGGTTCCTCCTTTCACTAACACCATTCCACTGTGGTGTATAAGGAGGAGTGAGCTGAGATAGAATCCCAGACTCCCGTAGAAGATCAATGAACTCTTGGTTCAGATATTCTCCACCTCGATCCGATCGAAGCTTCTTTATCTTCTTACCAAGATGATTCTCTACTTCATTCTTGAATTCCTTAAATTTCTCTAAGGAATCTGACTTATACTTCATTAATTAGACATATCCATATCTACTCAAATCATCAGTAAAAGTAATGAAGTAAGAATATCCACCTCTAGCTTCTACTGGAAATGGTCCACACACATCCGTGTGTACCAATCCTAGAAGCTCTATGGCCCTTTCACCTTGTCCACCAAAAGGCGGCTTGGTCATTTTTCCTTGTAAACAAGCGTGACATCTATCAAGTGTTTTTAGCTCAGTAGAGTCTAAATAGCCATCTTGGTAGAGCTTTGTCAAACGCTTCTCGTTCACATGACCAAGGCGGTGATGCCATAACTGGGTGATGTATGAGTCATGTGAGTTTGTTTTGTTATCGATTTCCAACACTTGGTTTTCGTAATTCAATATATACAAACCATTATTTAAATGTTCCATACCATAACATACGTTGTTCTTATAAAAGAGACAACCCTTATTTCCAAATTTGAAAAAAAATCCATCCATATCCAAACAAGATACAGAAATTATGTTCTTGGTAACACTAGGCACATAATAACAGTTATGTAAAACCAAAATCATCCCAGTCAAAAAAGAGAGGTGGTAGTCGCCAATAGCCAATGCAGCCAGCCTTGCACCATTGGCAGCTCGAAGATCCACCTCTCCTCTAGAAATCTTTCTAAATCTAATTGGTTCCTGCATTTAAATACAGATGTGATCCCCACAAGCTGTATATAATACCCAATGTGTAGAAATAGAAAGATTGCACTCGATAACAAACGCACCTTTAGCATCCCCATGCTTCTGGGTGCAGTTCCTCTTCCAGTGGCCCTACTTGCCACATGCAAAACACACTGCCTCCCGTTCCTTGCCCTGGCTCTGGATCTTCCCCTTCTTGGAGGGACGGTGCTCGGGGGATTCAGACCGTTTATAAGTCTTTGGCCACTTTTCCTTGTCCTTCCTTTTCTTGTTCACCATAAGGACCGTGGGTTTATCACGCCCCATGTTCTTATCTACCTGGAGAATCAAGTTCAGAAGCTATGATAGACTCTTCTCATTTCCACTCATGTAATAGTTGACAATGAAGCTAGAGAAGGTCTTGGGCAGTGATGAAAGGATGAGATCTGTACGCAACTCATCCGGGAATTTAATCCCTAAGATGTCCAGGCATTCAATGTAGCCAATAATCTTGACTACATGAGGCCCAGCTGGCACAGACTCTCCAAGATTCGTGGTAAACAAAGAATTGGAGATCTCATACCTCTCATGTCTCTCCTTCTCTTGGTAGAGATCTTTAAGGTGAGACATCATGCTATACACATCCATGTTTTCATGTTGCTTCAAGAGCTCATTAGACATGGCCGATAGCACGAAACACTGGACATTTGTGGAATCATCCATGTGTTTCATGTAGAGAGATAATTCCTCATCACTAGCCTCTTTCCCAGGCGCAACTGGAATAGGCTCTTCCATCACATATAATTTCCTTTCATGGCGAAGGACGACGCGTAAACACCTCTACCACTTTTGGAAATTGGTGCCGGTGAGAAGGTTTTCCTTCTCAAGTATGGTGCGCAATGATATGTTTGAAGTCATTTTCTTGTCGTTTCTACAAATTAAGATGAGAAAAGGTTTAGTACTTTATTACAAAAATTGATACAAATAAATAAATTAATACTTATTAGTCTCCCACTATTTTATCGAAATCCAATATCCCTCACCATTGACTTCGGAATATTCTGTTGCGTGAATATTCTAGTGGCAAGGATCCATATTGCCCTTCGCATTACCCCAACTAGGGTTGGTCAAGAAACTTGAAGGGTTTTAGGTAGGCATTCCAAATGCCAACTGCATTAACTCGCAGCTCCTTGATTCGCTGAGTGGACTCCCCAATCCTGAAATCCTTTTTTTGGATTTCCTCAACCTTTGCCTCTTGGTCACACCAAGTCCTGTTATGGCAGTCAACCCTTGATGCGAACAAAGTCAAGTCAACCGAAAACCTTGAATTAGAATTCCCCAATAATTGAAAGCACCCCAACTAGGTTTGGTCAAGCACTTTGAACTATGGTTCGATTCTAAGCAAGATTATGGAAGGCTATTCCGACTTAATATTTATTTTGAGAGATTTTATCCTTATACGTAAATTACCATTTTATTATCTTTGATTACATGATTGTTAATATTAATTGGGATATACTTAAGTGATTAACCATGTCTAAGATAATATTTATGTATAAGCCGGTTTTATTTTAGTTACATCTTGCATGCTCGTTTAATTCATTAATTGTGTGATCGTGACAACACACCCACAATAAATAAACCATGAAACTAACAGAAATAAAATAAATGGTATGATCATGAGATTTTCTATTGGTTAGTTTATCTAGCGGTTGATAAACTAACCCAAGACCTAGGTGAGAAACACCTTGAACCTTTCGGGTTTGTGTTTACAGCTTTCCACCTGTCCACCTTTGTATCTCCTTGGATTGGTTTCACCATGGCTCCTGACTTGAGCCGCCCCCACTAGCTTGGGAGCTCCATCAATTACATATGCATTTATCTCACACGCAGGTGAGGGGTAAAGGGGGTTTTTACATAAAATAATCCTTGGGAGCATAGGCCCTATATATTAATGAGGAGATGGATCGCAGGCCAACAAATTTAATTTAAATAAATAAATTAAAAGAAACTGTTCACATACATAGGTCTCGGTCTAGCTCATGATCATCCATACATGCAACAATATTTACGCATAAATAAAACTAGCATTCAATTCTTTAATCGTTCTTGTTTAAGATAAATCACGCTCGAATCAATTAATTTTCTTTAATTAATCAATCATTTTATCTTAAATCCCTTTTCTGAATTTCCTTGAGATTCTCATCCATTATAATTTTAAACAAATAAATTAATTTAAAATTATCCTTGTACGTAACTTGTACCTTAAAGGCAACCCGGTGAATTCCCATTTATTACGCAGATGTTAAATTAAACACATATATATAAAACACCTATCACGTGTTGTGCCTAAGCTTTACACCTGCACCATGGTACACGTCTCAAGGGTTTGTATAATATAATAATAAATTTTAATAAATATGCGTAATTTGGGTGAGTACACGGCGTGTAGTTCCGACTACACGGCTTGTACTTTTCTTCACCGTCCATCCGAAGTACATGCCCGGGGACATGGCGTGTTAATGTACTTCGGAAATTTTCGTAGTACATGGCATGTATAGTGGGACACTCGCCATGTAGTTTCTGCGTTACACAGTTTCCAGCCGGGCAGGCCGTGTACAGAGTACATGACCCAACCCTAACCCAAAGGGACTACACGCCGTGTTCATTAGACCACACGGCGTGTATTCCAGAAACCGTGTGCCACCTGTTTCTGGTCAACACATGGTGTCTTAAATTCTTAGAAAGAATCCAATACACGGCCTGATTTGGCGGATCAGTCAATGCATTGAACCTAGACTACACGGCGTGTACTTATGAATACACGCCGTGTATTCTGGTGTTATACGGCCAGAAACGTTTGGCTCCTCCGGATGAGTTCCTCTATTTTATTTTAATCAAAATTAAAAGAAAAATTTGTTTCTGTGAGGTGAACGAGAAATGAGGGACGAGGAATAGATCTCGATATTCAGATTTCTAGAACGATTAAACTTGAATTGAAATAACTAAATTATTAAATGCGTAAATTACCAATGAAAAACTAAATAATTATAATCAACGATATGACCGCTCTGATACCACTTGTAGGTTACGGGCGTAGCGGAAGTGCGTTGGAGGGTTTGCCCAACTTGAATTTTAGCGTTAAACGACGTTCAATCCGAGATCCGTCACGATATAAAACGCCGGATCTTCAGAATAAAATGAAGAACGAAAAAGAAAAGAAGGGTCCCGGAACCCTTGAGATAGGATCTTCATATGTTGGTTATAATTAATTTAATTAATTCATAAGAATTACCTCGATGGAATTCTTTCTTCGTTGGTGTCTCCGGTCAAGATCCTGTGATCCGTCGTTGCGTCGGAGAATCCAAGTGTAGGATTCCTCTAGCGGTGATCCACACGTGTGCCACGTATCTCTAGACGTCGCCGAAGGGAACTCCGGGTGCTAGCGCGGAAGATCCTTCGCTTGCGATGTCCGTCTGCGATCGCCTTGATCCGGTGGAGGATCTTGCTTTCGTAACTTGAAAGCATTCTTGGTGGAAAGGGAATTCTCTCTTGGATTGAGAGTATTTCCAATCCGTTTTGCACAACCAAAATAGCTAACCTTTTTGAGAATAATGTAATTAGGATTTATAATACCTAGAATAATAAAATAAATTAATTGCTCATAATCATTTAATCATTTCATTTAATTCTTAGTAATACCCCATGTCTTAATAATGACAGTTGACAATCATTATTACTTGACATGCGTCCAACGTATTACATTTAATATCATTTAATTAAATAAACAATATTTTTCTCACGAATCCCGAAAAATAAACTACATGGCGTGTATGTATAAATATACACGGTGTGTACTTTTATTTTTTAGTTTTATTTATTTTCCTCCACCATATTTATTAGACCTTGAGTAATAGCTATTTATTTCTTAAATAAATGTAACAGCATTACTCGCTAATAAATATATATTATTTCTCCCACAATATATTCTCTTGAATAACTAGTGTCAAAATAAATGCGATCATACATACTTGAATAATTATTAAACCATAATTGGTAATAATCTTTATTCAACTTGTTAAATTAATATTTAACTGAGATACATGGACACACTTAGTGTGTGACCCTCTAGGCCTCTTTCTCAGTGGCATTAGGCTGAGCCTACCTAAATTCCAAGGTTAGCATCTAGAAACACACCAAGGCACCCATAGAGAAAGAAGTTAACGCCACAATGACGTGTCACCTCCTACAAACGCTTACCGTGTAATATAAACCCTTTGTCTTGATATCTCCAATCAAGCGGGTTGCATGCTAGTGCCATCAACCCATGTGCTTGATTATTCTTTCTTTGACTTCCCGGAATTGAACTTTCTCATACCTTACCATGGACATGGATTTATTTAGGTTGTATCAATTCCATCAAAGGGCCTGAGATATCTACTTCCGTTATGGAACGGAAGGGACAAATCCTTTCTCGCATTATCTATGAATGCGGTATTACTCGTGACGCACCCAACGTATCCTACCTCGCTGCGAACAGTGTGTCGTCACAGTTTTCGTCAATACATCTAAGTGCGCGAGTTGTAATACCCATTAATAATAATCTTAAAGTCTAAGGACCAATACACACGTCCGCAGATAGGAACATCCAATGACACTATGAAATGTGGATTTCCTACTGGAGGTTATCGTTCTCATAATATCCTCCTGGATATTACCAAGGGCGCGCACCATGAGAAGGTGCCTAAAAGTTTTATGATTCCTCACCCCTAATGACCTTTATTATTTTTGTCCCTCAAATAATATCATCCGGCCATAGAACATACATTCAAGAATAGAGTTATGGCACTTCTGGGTTCTCATATTAGCAGGGATCCGCTACGACCCTTTAATGCAACAACTGTCCTTAGGACATTATCACATGACATGTCACGCAGAAGAACAATCAAGATGTGATAAGGCTTTTATTTAATGAATAAAGTAAAAAGTAGTTGGTTCTATACCACCAACTCCAACATTGAGCTCTATGGTGATATCATTGAGGGGGTTTTATGGGGAAACACATCCTTGCTCTAGGGTTCTGGGGGCCAAACAGCCCTGACCCAATTTTTGGGGAATTGTAGAAACTCTGACTGCCTATAGAAAAGTTGATCATCCAACACTAACAGGGCACTATAGCATTGAATAATTTGGCATGATTACTATAGAATCTCAAAATTTAGAGAAAATGGTACTATAGCTCTATGGACTTCTTTCCACTAGCCACTATAGCATCTTTGACTTAGGTGGATGCATCATTGTAGTGGTGTAGACTTTAATCCACCATTCAATATAGAAAAGTGGACATGTTATGAGGTTAGTGGAATAGTGTTTTTCATCCGTATTATCTCATTTTGATCTAGGGTTTCTGAGTGTGAGAAACTATTAGATCTTCTTATGATTGTGCTCCCAGATTTAATAGTGAAGTGATTATGCCTCTTCGTGGATGTAGGTATTTTTCTTGAACCACATAAATTGTTGTGTTCATGTACTTATTATTCTTCTTATTTTGTTACTTCTTTTATTCATCTAAAAACTTATGTCATGTGACTCTAGGAATTTTCAAAACAAATGGATATATACATGGTCACCTATAAAATGCTTCAAAGGGTGTTATATTTATTGAGGGATGATAACTATTGTAATATGAAAATTTTACCAGCGTTAAATTATTCTCCAAAGAATCTTTAAAATCAAGAAAACACCTGGATCACATCCTCAATAATCTGAATAGATCTATTCTTTTTTTCATTTGTATTCAGATAATATTTCATGCTTAGTTTTGATTGGGAACCTATTACCTCTTGTAAAACTTTATAGAACCTAGATGTGAACCATGGGTCCCTATCATAACCAATTGTAGAGTTAACCCCAATAATTCTCACAAACTCTAAAACATACAAGTTCCCAAAATATTTTACCTCCATCATCTCTTTGATAGGGAGAAAATGCATTGATTTCTTGAGTCGGTAAATGATCACCAAAATTACATCCTTCCCACTAGGATTCTATGGTAAACCAAAGAATAAATCCATAGAAATTTCATCCCACTTTCATAATATGATGGATAAGGGTTACAACAAACCTGTAGGTCTCTGTTGCTCCTCCTTTATTCTCTAACAAGTTAGTAACTGTGACAAAAATTCTGCAATCGACCATCTTATCCCTAGCCACCAATACTGATGTTTTGAATCATGATACATCATGGAAGTTGTAGGGTGTATGGACTAGAAATACTGGTGTCCATTGTCGATAAATTCCTGCTTTGGGAATAATTGAAAACCCAACTTTATTCAAAAACATAAAGTGTCACCAGGAGATTGAGACCACTCTCCCATGGTCTCCCCACCATTTAGGATTTCACTAAAGTGTTGTTACTCAGTGTTAGTTACCTTATCAAGTCGAACCATATCATCAAATGATGAGTCATACTTTATCGAATCCATTTACACCTTCCCAAAAACTTCTTCCACTACCAAGATCATCTTAGTAAACAGACTCATTAGAGACCACTCCTCCACTGATTCCTTTAAGGCTTGAGTTGGTAATTTCTTGTTCAAAGCATCTACAACCATATTTATATTCACAAAAGTATATTTAATATCAAAATCACAATCCTAATGATACTCAACCCATCATCTATGTCGCAATTTCATATTCCTATGAGTAAAAATATAATTTAGGATTTTATGATCATAATATATCGTAAATCACTCCCCAAAGAGATAGTGCACATTTTTAATGCATTCATAACCACCACCAACTCAATATTGTGGGTTGGTTATTTCTTATCATGCAGGCATAACTAGTGAGAGCCAAAGGCCACCACTTATTTCCCTTAAATCAAGACACATCCTAAACCCATACCAGAAGTATTATAGAAGAAATCATATCCCAAACCTGATTTTGGAATAATCTAAAGTGGAGATGGATTCAACCCCATATTATATTCCTCAAAATATATCTGATATTTTTCATTACACTCAAACTTTACAACCTTATGGGTTAAATCTATCATCAGAGATGTGAACTTAAAGAATTCCTTAACAAAATACTTGTAGAAATCATCCAATCCCAATAATATTTGTATTTAAAACACATTTCTAGGATGATCCAAGAACAGTACATCCTATATATTTTTAGTATACATTGATATTCCTCTCTCAGATATAACATTCTTTGGGAACTTCACTTCTTGGATCCAAAATTCACATTTGGAAATCTTACCATACAGATGATGTTTCCTCAAGGTTCTAAGAATGATATCAAAATGATCCATGTGTTCCTCCTATAACTAGGATTACACCAAAATATCATCCACAAATAAAACCATTAAAAAGTCCAAGAACTGATGAAAGATTTGTTTCATCAATGACATAAATACAATAGAATCATTAGTGAGATCGAACAGAATATCCAGAAACTCAAAATGCCCATATTTTCTCCTAAATGTTGTCTTAGGTATATCATCCTCTTGGAATCTCAACTCATGGTACCTTGAATAGAGTTAAATATTTGAAAACCAATGATCACCTTTGAGTTGATCAAGGAAATCATCAATCCTTGTAAAATGATACTTACTCTTAAAAGTCTCCTTATTTAACTTCTAATAATCCATGAAAATTCTAAGTCTCCCATATTCCTTCTTAGTAATGAGGATAGGTGAAGCCCATGGTGACATGCTAGGATGAATAAATCTCTTATCCTATAGGTATTCAATCTAGACTTTAATTTTTACCAGCTCAGCAAGTTCCATATGATAATATGGAATAGAAATTGGAATCATACTAGGGATAAAGTCAATTGTAAACTTAACCTCTATCTATGGTGGTAAACCAGAAAAATCATTTGTGAATACCTAAGGGTGTGCACACACCACCATAGGAAGTATACTCATCAAACAAGGATCAATGATATTTGGGAACATCTCAAACAACTGACATGATATCACCCTAGCATAAGGAAAAATAGGCCTTGATCTCCAAGATATTTAATCCCACTCACCTTAAAAGACATGAGTGACTCCATAAAGAGATAAAAACTAAACTTGATGATGATAACAGTTGATATGGGCCTTAACATTGATCATCCAATCTATTCCAATAATCAAGTTGGAGATATCAAGATCAATAACCAAGAAATTTCACACCACTTTGAAGTTGGCTATCATCATTCGAAACGTGGGACACTTGAAACCTTGTTCGAACCTCTTTCCCAAAGGCATGGAAAGATCTAACAATAATGGAATGAACTCCAAACTCAAGACTAACACATTAACAAAATTTGATGATATAAAAAAATTAGTATCACATGTATCATATAAATCTAGTATCATAGAGGATGAAATAAATATTATACCTATAATAGTAGCCAGCCCTGCTTTAGATTCCTCTAGTTCATACTATACCACATAAATATGTATGATCTTAGCTCCTACCTAATATTTATTATCCTCATGAACATCCCCCTTGTTCTATGGATAAGAACCACCTCCCTTGGAATTATTATAATGAACTTGGGAACCCTTGATGAGAGTGCATCCAACCTTACTACCTTGGGACATCCCTCCACAAAAAAATCCTCAGATATCCAAATTATAAACAATGATTAAAAATATCAAGAGCCTCTGAAAAATTAGTCTTGGTATGACCAAGCCTAACATGTTGATAGTAAATAACATGTTGGAGCCCAAATGGAGTCCTTAAAACTGGTCTTAAAGAAAACTAGCTACCTTTTTTTCTTCTTTTTCTATCCAAAAGACACACCCTAACCAATAGTCACACCAACCAAAGCTCCACTAAAACCTATACTCACATCTATGTAAACCTCTTCCATATCCACTTTATTGACCACCTCCATAAAATTCAAAAGGCACATGAGAACCAACATTGATTGAATATTGTCCCTCATTGCCATATCAAACCTCTGAGCTTTAAGGTAATCATCGGTGACAAGCTCTGTTTCCAAGTACACTAACTCGGCAAAGAGTATGGAATAATCCATAATGGTACTCTCCTATTTCACTATGTAATGTCCAGGCCCGAGTGCCATGCAACAGTTCCCCAAGCCAGTTCACCACATAACCTCATGCACGTCTCCCCATATGCCATAGGCTGCCGACAAACATTGAGGGTTTGGTAAGTCAATCATGGGGAGACTATACCCTTTTTTATCATAGAAAAATACCAGCGGAAGTAAAAATGTAATAGCAGAAGAATATATAATTATAACAGTACAAATGTAACAAGAATAACCAAGACAGAAAATATAATACTCAACTAAAAGGTAAACATGCAATGTCTATATATATATACCAAGTGTCTAAAAAAATAAAACTAAATGTAAGAGGCTAGAGACTCAAAATCAAGTTCCGGACCATGTTTGGTAAACTTAACCAAGCTCCATCACCAATCAGCAATCTAAACTAGGGATCTTTCCCTTGTCATGTCCTGCAATAATAAATTTTATTCGAGTACCGATTAGGTAGCCAGAGTATGGTGTGATTATGACTCATAAGGTCACCACAAATAGTGTCTAAAACAAATCCAGTTAGAAGTAGTGTATGCAGTTGTATTAATAATAAAATAAGTAAATAGAGGAAACGGTTTATATTTATGTGCCACGCAACGGTGCCCTGAGTCGGTTCACCACATGACCTCAGGCATGTCTCCCCATATGCCAAAGGATTACGACAAGCAGTGAGGGTCTAGTAAGTCAGTCGTGGAGAGACTATACCCTCTTTTATCAGAGTAAAATACTAGTGGAAGTAAACAAGTAATAACATAAGCATATATAATTATAATAGTACAAATGTAAAAATAATAACCAAGATAGGAAATACAACATTCAACTGAAAGGTAAACATGCAATGTATCTATATATGTATCAAGTGTCTAAAAAAGAAAACTGGATGTAAGAGACTAGAGACTACCAAGTGGGTTCACAACCATTTCTGGTTCCCTCAACCAAGCTCCATCCCCAATCAGCAATCTAAACCAGGGATCTTGCCCTTGTCCTGTCCTGCAACAACAAATTCTATTCGGGTACCGACTAGGCAGCCCAAGTACGGTGTGAGTACGACTCAGTAGGTCACCACCAACAGTGTCTAAAACAAATCTAGTCAGAATCAGTGTATACAGTTGTATTAATAATAAAATAAGGAAATAGAGGAAACAGATTATATTTATCCAATTAACCTTTATTTAATAACTTAAACTTCTGGGTTCCCGAGGACACCCAAACCACAATACTTGCTTCATCCCATTCCAAAGTCTGAACCATTTCCCCTATTCAATTCATAATCATTAAATCACAATATTCAATTTATAAACAGTAAAAAGAAACCATAGTACAAAATAAATGAAGGAGTGTAGAACATCATGTCTAGCACACTTGTGAGTATTTTTAGCGTCAGTCCCTATCTCACAACCCCATGGGTATTTAGAGAATCATTCCTTGTCCTATAAAATAATAATTTCACGCATGTCATTGGTTCTATAGCATCATGTCTAGAACCCCTATGGGTATTTGGAGCATTAGTCCATGTCCCACAACCCATTCTCGATCAAAAATTTATTTCACATATACCACATTATTCAATGTTTAATCAACCTTAACCTTCCATCACAATTATCATTCAAAATATTGATTAATTAATTCAACCATTAATCACAACAATTTTTCCATTAATTAAAATAAAACTATTTAACTAAATCCACAATCACAAAATATGCATAACTAAACTACCAATTCATTATTTAAAATAACTAACTAATTAACCACATTATAACCATCAATTAATTCCTAAATTGGTTAACCAGATCCATCATCACAAAAATAATATTAATTAATTTATTAATTAATTGTTTATTCCAACCAATTAAATTACTAATTTCACATTTCACAAATTAATTAATTTATCCAATTAATTAATTGATTTTAAAAAAAAAACTCAATTATTATTTACGACATGATATTTGAACAACTGCATATGCATAACAAGATAAGACTGTGGTATTGGATTATAAACCACCTACCTTATGTCAAAGATAATTCACACATCAAAAATCGAGGTATGGTTCAATCTGTTTCGAGCGGAAAAGGATGGACGAACACCCAAAAAAAATGTACGTCAACCACTGATAAATATATTATGATAATATCATATTTATTTATCATGTTATAATTCCATATTATTTCTTTATAAATATATTTAATATTATTATGAGAATAGAAAAAAATGATAATTGTTGAAATATTATTTTATCAAATCATACATTGATAATTTCTTTTAAAAAATCCATTAAATCACCATTTGAAAAATAAAATTATCATTTATAAAAAAATCCTCTATGTTCCTTTTTTCATCCATTTTTTTAAAAGAAATATTGTAAAGGGAGAGAAAAAAATAATAATAAAATAAATAAAACAACCAAACAAATAACATGTTTGTGCATTCCAAGTTGAGATGCAAAGGGAAATGGCACACAGGGGAAGGTCACGCATCGGGTCTTCGGAAGGAAGAAGATGAACGTTGCTTATGAAAACAACATCCAGAATAATTCGCACATGATCGCTCTAACCCAAAACTCAAAAAAGGGTCATTTTAGTAAGGGTTCTAGAACTGTTTGAATTCAATAAAAACCCTAAATTAAAACTCTTCATTTAGTATCTGCTTGATCTGTTTCTTGTTGGTAGAGTGATTTATTTCACTCCTAGAAGTCATTTTAAAATTTATTGTGTTAAAAACAGTCCACAATGAGATTCTCAAAAGCTTCCACTGATAGAAAATGGAAAACTCCATCTGGATAAGGTGATTGAATAGTGAATGACTTATTAATTAATTAATTAATTAATTAATTAAAACAATTTTAATTTTTTAATTTAATAATAAGTCTGTTGTGTATAAGAATTATACTCTACCTAGGATAAACCACCCATTTTGGACCCATCGTTGGTCTCAGATTTCTCGTATGATGCACGGTGTGTGAGTTATTAATGATTTGTTCTTTAAAAATGGTATAAATAATTAATTAAAAAAAAGGTTAATTTCTTGCAAGCGAGGCATCCAAACGCTCGACGTATACAAATGTTATACCTTATCTATAGTAAACCCCTCATTCTAAACCCATTTGTGGTCTTGGATTTCCCATAGGATGCACCATTTTAGAGATATTTAATTAATTTTAAGAAAATAATATATTAAATATTATTTAATTACTTTAACCCATGAGAGATACATTCAAACGTCTGACACCTACAAATATTATACCCTGGCTAGGGTAAAAACCACATTTCAAATCTAACATTGGTCTCAGATTTTTCATATGATGAACCATTTTAGAGTTATTTAATTATTTTGAATAAATTTTCTGCCCTTACTATAATATAATTAATATTTTTATATCACCTTCATCAAGGATTTTTGGGCCTCAGTAACTCACACTACTCAGAGTTTGACTCCAAAAACAATCCATTAAAATAATCCAAAGTTTAACTGGGAATTATTTCTTATGTAAAGCCTTTAAGCTTTTATTAATTTGTTTCACTAATAAAACATTTTTTCCTTACATTAAATATTTATAATCTATGAAAAGAAAAATAGGAAAACATACCTGAAAAAAATAGAATCTTACAATCTCTCCACCTTATAATAGCTCATCCTCGAGCTGCACTCCCAAGTCTCTATAAGATTCTGAGTCAAAAGGATTGGGCCAATGAGCCCGAATATCTGCCTATATTTCCCAAGTTTCTTCCTACACTCGTCCATGTTTCCATAATACCCGACCTATTAGTACAATCTTTCCCCTCAACACCTTATCATTGCGATCCAACACGCGTATCAGATGCTCCTCAAAGGATACATCTATCTCAAGCTCGACATCATCCATTTAGATCACATGATAATGGTCAGGGTGATACTGTCGTAGTTTTGATACATGGAAAAAATCATGCACGACACTATATTTTTGTGGATGATCCAATCGGTATGCTACTGGCCCGATTCTCTTCACAATCTCAAAAGGTCCAACAAACCTAGGTGCCAACTTTCCATGACTCTATATCCTATGGTGACCCAACCTATGTAACACCCGAAGGAATACATGATCACCCTCTATAAACTCTAGGGGTCATCTCCGTCTATCATCATAAGACTTATCCCTACACTGATCCATAGACATTTGTTTCTAAATCAGTTGAACATGCACTGTCGTCTCCTATGCGAGACTTGGTCCCAACAACTCTGACTCACCCATATCCATCTAGCATAGTGGTGATCTGTTTGGCCTACTATAAATATCCTCATATGGTTCCATCTATATAGTTTCATGATAACTATTGTTATAGGAAAACTCCACTAAAGCTAGGTGCTTCTTCCATGAGCCACCAAAATCAAGAACACACTCCCTCAACATATCCTCAAGCACTTGTGTAGTACTCTATATCTATCCATTTGTTTGTGGATGGAAATCCGTACTCAATAAAACGTTTGTACCAAGTTCCTTTTTCAACCCCTACTAGAAGCATGAAGTAAAGTGTGAGTCATGATCTAAAACTATAGTTCGTGGAACCCCGTGCAACCGAACTATCTTCTATAAATACAACTCTCCCAACTTCTCAACTTTAAAAGTTTCCTTTATAGGCAAGAAACATGCTACCTTTTTCATTCGATACACAATGACCCAAATAGCATCATTCTTCCTAAGTTTTTTTGGAAGACCTACTACAAAGTCCATGGTCATGTCATCCCACTTCCATTCCAGAATGGTAAAAGGTTGCAGTAAACCTCTAGGTCATTGATGTTCTGCCTTCACCTGCTGATAGGTGAAGCATAATGTCACAAACCCTTCTATCTCTTTCTTCATGCCCGGCCACCAAAATTGTCATCATAGGTCATGGTAAATTTTGGTTACACCAGGATGCACCACCCATTTTGAGGCATGAAATTCTCACATGATCTCCTCTCTCATGCTTGTAGGAACAACAACCTGATTCTTAACATAAATGATATCATCCTTATCTATCTTCCAGTCCAATGGTGTCTCCCCATCTTCAAAGTTTTCCCTTAAGGACAAGAACTATGTGTTCTTATATTTCTTATCCTTAATCCATCTCAAAAGTGTAGACTCTACTAAAACTGACATGAGTGTCATCTTCTCTTGTCTCTCCTAAACTACAACGCACATCTCAGTTAGCAATGAAATCATCCTTCACTCAACACTAGATTCCTAAACAATATGAGTTTGAGTTTTCTTACTCAAAGTGTCATCCACATTGTTTCCTTTCTCGGGTGAATATGCCAACTCAAAATAAAAATACTGGAAATACTCAACCCATCTCCACTATCAAAGATTCAAATCTTGCTGAGAAAAGATATACCACAAGATCTTGTGGTTAGTATTAACTGTAAACCTTTCACCCAAGAGGCAGTGTTGCCAATACTCTAAAACATATACCACCGTTGCCAACTCAAGTTCATACAAAGGGTAATTCTGTTCTGGTGGCCTCAACTACCAAGACCCGTACACCACAACTTTATCCCTTTTCATCAACACATCTCTGATTCTTATCCCAAAAGTGTCACAATAAATCATGTACTCTTCACCTAAATAAGGCAGAACCAAAATTGGTGCAGATTTAAAATGCTTCTTCAACACCTGAAAAGATTTCTCACAAGCCTCCAACCATTAAAACTTTACTCCCTTTTTGGTCAAGCCTAAAGGTGGCGCTTCCAAATAGGAAAAGTCTTGGATGAATCTCCTGTAAAATCTAGCTAACCCCATAAAGCATTATATATCAAAAACATTCTTGGGATGCTCCCAAGAAACCACCGTCTGTACCTTCTTTGGGTTAACTTACACACATTAGTTCGAGATGATGTTCCCCAAGAAGTGTACCTGGTTAATCTAGAACTGAAACTTAGATAGCTTGGCGTATAGTCGATGTTCTCTCAATGTACTCAGGATGATGTCAAGATGTTGGGTATGATCATCATGAGTCTTGGAATACACTAAGATTTCATCCACAAATACCACCACAAACTGATCCAGGTATGGATGGAAGATCCTATTCATTGTGGCCATAAACACTGCTGGTGAATTTTTTAACCCAAATGGCATTACAACAAACTCATAAATCCCATACCTAATGACTGACAAAAAATTAATTTTTTATTATTCAAAAACTTTTGAGTAAAAAGTGACAAACCACCCATACTTACTTCTGAAAGAAGTCCTCAGTATATCAAAAGTCTGAACTCTCAACTGATGATACCTCGATCTTAAGTCGATATTTGAGAAAATGAAAGGTCCCTTCAACTGTTCAAATAGATCATTACTACACAGAATATAATATCAGTTATTCACATTCATCTTGTTCAACCTTTGGTAATCAACACACAAAGGTAAACTCCCATCAGCCTTCTTTGAAAATAGCACAGGCGATCCCCAAGTCGACGTACTTGGATGGATAAATCATTTATCCTTCAAGTCTTCCAATTGAACTTTGAGTTATTGAAGCTCTATAGGTTCCATTATGTATGGTGGAATAGATACTGGATCAGCTCTTGGCATGAGCTCAATAGTAAATTCCATATCTCTCTTAGTTGGAAGACCTAAGAAGTCTTCAGGAAAGACATCCTGAAACAAATCCACCACTGGTGGAAGGAAATATTCCTAAAACCTTTTTCATCAAGTAGAAGAATAAAAACGTGGGTTGTGAGCTTTCCCAATTTCTACGTATTTGGACCTACTTGGCCTGCTTGGATATCCCACTCCCCTCAGTGAATATAATGGTCACCCATAGGAGAGGTAAATTTCACCCTCCGACAATAAAAATCAATGTGGGATCAGTATGAGACTAACCAATCCATACCCAGAATTTGGTCGAATCCTATCATTTCAAGGATATAGTGATCCCACAAAAATTGTACTCTCTGATCTCAAGAGAACATCCCTTGCACATACAAATGTCTCTAGACTGTACTCCAAATGGTGTATCTATCTTCATAACTCTACTCACAAACTCCATTTCTAGGCTCAAACTGTTAACAAGTTTTGTAGATATAAAGGAATGAAAGGCACAAGTATCAAATAAGTAACTAGATAAGGTAGAATATAAAATAATAGTACCTATCACTATGGATGGCCCAGCATATCCATCCATAAGTGTAGGTTGTACCGCATGAAACTGTGATAATCCTCTTCCCTGTGATACTTCCTGACTACCCTAAGTTGAACCACTCTATTGATATAAGAGTTGTTTCCCAGAAGCACAATGTCCACTACCTTTACCTCCTCTGCCAGTAGAACTCCAACTTTGGGACTGATAAGGTGTATAAGATACCCTTCTCACACTCTGACTCTGTTTAGTTGTTCCATCACTACCTGACTGCCTTGGGTTCCTGCAGAACCTCTGGAGATGTCCCATCCTACCACAGGATCTAAATTCCACAGGGGGTCGGGTACACTAATTACGATAGTGTCCTGGCCTACTTCACTGGCGGCAAAACACTCAAGCAAGGTCATGTGTAACTGACCCCTCTGTTTGGTTACTCTGCTTTCCACTTCCCTATAGGACATTATCATTGTGCCTCTTCCTACTCTCAAAAGTCATACCACCTGACCATCTAGTAGAAACCACATGTCCGCCACTAGAATCTTCCTTCAGGTTCCCCTCAGATATAAGAGTCGGATTCACCACCTCTGTAAACTTCTTCAACCTTAAAATATTCACTTGAGACTTAATTTCACATTTAAGTCCATCCTGAAATTGTCTTGCTGAAGTTGCCTCGTATGCTGCCAATAATAGAGAAAAACATTGTATGTTTGTAAATCATCCATCATAGTCCATCACAGACATATTCCCTTGAGTCATCCTCGTGAAATCAACTTATTTCTCCTTCTTGAGATTCTCTAGATAAAAGTGCTCAAAGAACCTCTCCTGAAATTCCTTCCACTCCATAGCTTCCAGTTGTACATCTCGAGTCTGGATGTTGCACCAACATTTTGCATGACCACACAACATGTAAACTACCAGCTTGACTCTCTTATCAATAGGTGTCTCCATGTGGTCAAGTATAGTCTGGATATATTAAATCCAGAACTCATCTTTCTCTGAACCACCCTCTCTAGTAATAGTTGGTGGGTGTTGCAACTGAAACTCCCTCATCAGATCAGACATGCTTTTTTCAACCCGCCATAGGTCCATTTCCATCAATTGCATGAAATAGGTGATGTTCTCTCAAAAATGTTCCCCCACTTCCTCAACCGATACTATTAGTGCCTCAGGTTCAACTACTGGAGGACTATTCCCAGCTATTCCCCTTGGTCATCCTCTCAACAAACGTCATGGATACATATTTATACAAAGCCAAAAATGCTCCTTAGGGAATAGTTCACAATGTTATAACAATTACAAGACACCAATTTATCATTTTACATTTTTTTTAATTTAATTTTAGATGCCATTTTCATTTCAATTTCACAAGCAATAAAAACAGTTTAAGTTCAAAAACATACCCATAACCCGTTTTCCTATCTGTCCCTAAAATGATGTATGTCACAATAATACAGAGTTCCTAGAATGATGCATGCAGATGAAACACTCATGTAATTCTTGTCCACAAATAAATACTCAATAAATTTCATAAATAATAATCACATCACACAACAAGGGCATCACCCAAGGGGAAATAATATTCAACTGTAACAAAAAATAGCTTTAACAGCAATCCCACCCTGAGTACTTGGGTTTTCACCCATGCATGGGTTTTCAACTCTCGTGCATGAGCTCATTACCAAGCCCTGACTTTTCCTAGTCTCATGTCTACCTTTACCCAAATAGAATGACAAGAAAACCTCATTTGATACCACTTTGTAACATATAGGCCCGAGTTCCATGCAATGGTGCCTCGAGCCGGTTAACCACATGACCTCAGATGTATCTCCCCAAACACCAAAGGTTACCGACAAGCAACGAGGGTATTGTAAGTCAGTCGTGGGGGTACTATACCCTCTTTTATCAGAGTAAAATACCTATGGAAGTAAACAAGTAATAGCGGAAGAATATATAATTATAACAGTACAAATGTAACAAGAATAACCAATATAGGAAATACAATACTCAACTGAAAGGTAAACATGCAATGTTTATATATATGTATCAAGTGTCTAAAAAAAGAAAACTAGATTTAAGAGGATAGTGGATCCCAAATGGGTTCCAAACCATGTTTGGTTCCCTGAACCAAGCTCCATCTCCAATCAACAATCTAAACCAGGGATCATGCCCTTGTCATGTCCGACAACAACAAAGTCTATTCAGGTACTGATCAGATATCCCGAGTAGGGTGTGAGTACGACTCAGTAGGTCACCACCAAAATTGTCTAAAAAAATAAATTCAGAAGAATTGTATGCAATTGTATTAATAGTAAAATAAGGCAATAGAGGAAACAGTTTATATTTATCCAATTAACCTTTATTTAATAACTTAAACTTTTGGGTTCTTGAGGACACCCAAACCAAAATACATGCTTTGGCCCATTCCAGAGTCTGAACCATTTACCCTATTCAATTCATAATCATTATGTCACAATATTCAATTTTTAAACAGCCAAAATAAACCATAGTACAAAATAAATGAAGGAGTGTAGAATGTCATGTCTAGAACACTTGTGAGTATTTGGAGCACCAGTCCCTATCTCACAACCCCATGGGTATTTGGAGCATCAGTCCTTGTCCCATAAAATAATAATTCCATGCATGTCATTGGTTCTAGATTGCCATTTCTAGAACCCCTATGGGTATTTGGAGTGTTATTTCATGTCCCACAACCCATTCCCAATCAAACATTTATTTCACATATACCACATTATTCAATGTTTAATCAACCTTAACCTTCCATAAAAATTCTCATTCAAAATATTGATTAATTAATTAAACCATTAATCAAAACAATTGTTCCATTAATTAAAATAAAATTATTTAACTAAATCCACAATCACAAAATCTGCATAACTAAACCACCGATTAATTATTTAAAATAACTAACTAATTAACCACATTATGACCATCAATTAATCCTGAAATTGGTTAACTAGATCCATCATCACAAAATATTATTAATTTATTTATTAACTAATTATTTATGCCAACCAATTCAATTACCAATTTCACATTTCCCAAATTAATTAATTTACCCAATTAATTAATTGATTTTAAAAAAAACTCAATTATTATTTATGCCATGATATTTGAACAACTACATACGCATAACAAGACGATATTGTGTGATTGGATTTTAAACCACCTACTTTATGTCAAAGATAATTCACACATCAAAAATTGAGGTATGGATCGATCTGGTTCGATCGGAAAAGGACGGACGAATGCCCTAAAAAACACGCGTCAACCGCTGATAAATATCTTATGATAATATCATATTTATTTATCATGTAATAATTACATATTATTTAATTATAAATATATTTTATATTATTATGAGAAGAAAAAAAATGATAATTTTTGAAATATTATTTTATAAAATCATACATTGATAATTTCTTTTAAAAAATCCATGAAATCACCATTTGAAAAACAAAATTGTCATTTATAAAACAATCCTCTCTTTTCCATTTTTCCATCCATTTTTTTAAAAATAATTATTGTAAAGGGTGAGAAAAAAAATAATAATAAAAGAAATAAAAAAACAAAACAAATAACTTGGTTTTGTGCACCAATTTGAGATGCAAGGGGAAATGGTGCATAGGGTAAGGTCACACACCGGGTCTTCAGAAGGAAGAATACAAAGGTCACTTATGCAAATAACATCTAAAATATTTCACACATGAATAATCTAACCTGAAACTCAACAAAAGGGGTGTTTTAATAAGGGATATAGAACTATTAAAATTCAATAAAAAAACATAAAATAAAACTCTTCATTTGATGTTCGTTTGATCCATTTCTTGTAGACAGAGTGATTTATTTCACTCCTAGAAGTCGCTTTAAAATTTATTGTGTTGAAAACGATCCATAATGAGGTTCCCAAAAACTTATATAGACATAAAATGGAAAAATCCATATGGATAAGGTGATTTAACATTGAACGGATTATTAATTAATTAATTTAATTATTTAATTTAAAAAAAAAATTAATTTGTTACTTTAATAATAAGTTCATTGTGTATAAGAATTATAATCTACCTAGGGTAAACCCCCCATTTAAGACTCATCGGTGGTCTTAGATTTCTCATAATATGTAAGGTTTGTGATTTATTAATATTTATTCTTTAAAAAATGGAATAAATAATTAATTAAAATAAAAGGGTAATTTCTTGCGAGTGAGGCATCCAAACGCTCAACGCATACAAATGTTATACCTTTTATAGGGTTAACCCCTCATTCTGGACCCATTGGGGATCACATATTTCCCATAGAATGCACCATTTGAGATATATTTAAATATTTTTAAGAAAATAATGTATTAAATATTATTTAATAACTTTAACTCATGAGCGAGGCATTCAAATTTTTGACGCCTGCATATGTCATATCATGCCTAGGGTAAATACCACGTTTCGGATCTAATAGTGGTCTCAGATTTTTCATACGATGAATCATTTTAGAGTTATTCAATTATTTTGAATAAATATTCCATACTTACTATAATATAATTAATATTTTTATATCACCTTTGTCAAGGATTTTCAGGCCTTGGTAACTCACACTACTCAGAGTTTGACTCCAAAAATAATCCATTAAAATAATACAAATTTTAACTGGGCATTGTTTCTTATATAAATCCTTTAAGATTTTATTAATTTGTTTCAACAATAAAACATTTTTTCCTCACGTTAAATATTTATAATCTATGAAAATAAAAACTCAAATGAAAACATACCTAAAAACAGAATCTTACACACTAAGGTTAGAAACTCCTGGGTCTTTGACACACATAACATATTAGGATAAAACTGTTGGTTGAAGACTTTCTTTAAGAAATACCATGTGAGATCCTTGTTAAACTTTACTAGCACAATATATTCCCACCATATCATCCACAGTCCCTCAAACATGTATGTGGAAAACCCCACATTATATTCCTCAGGAATCTTTAGAAAGTTAAACATCCTCCCAATCCACTCAATCCATTCATCAGATTCTTGATGTCCTTTATCACTATGGAATATGGGTGGATTATTCTTAGTAAATTTTGAACCACAACCCACCACTCATCTTGGGTTCCTAACATCCACTTGACCTAGAGTTCGAATGGTGAGGATTACTACTTCTACCAAAGAAGGGTTCATCGAAGGATTTACCTATGGGACTGGCCTCACAGCATCCTCTCTGGGATTTGGGTGGTCTCTCCTAGGAGTAATCATCTAAATAACACAATACATAATCTAATAAACTTAATAGAAAATTCCAAAATCAAATGACCATCTTCAAGAATCCATATTAATTCCTTTAAACAAGAAGATATTAATGTATTATAAATTATTTAAATAAATTTCATAATATAAGGAAAGGAAATTGTCCATTTAAATAAACCCAATGTCAAATTAATTCAAATAACCTCAAACTCAAAGTCTCAATCTTGTAAAAAATCCCGACCACCCATGGTAACTCAGGTTCAGTTATGGATGTGATCTATCCAGGACCCTCCCACACTTACTATCTGAATTCTGATAGTCCTAACTCTGGTCTACCAAAGAATCTGAACTGAAACTAGGTAGTATTACAAAAATTCAAGCTAGGTATTCCCTCTGATACGATTTTGTAAATAAATAAACCTAGGTTAACTAGAAAATTCTCCCAATAGGGTCCTCCGTGTGGTGAGGTGCAACAAATAAAGAAAATTCTTGTGTATAATGAAAGATCAAACAGATTGCAACATGGAAGAAAAGAATAAATATCCATGATAGATACAAAACCAAGCCAAATTGGATAAACCCAAAAAGTAAAACAAGATGAGACCAACAATCCTCCATGTGACCAATAGTGACCTCCACAACATCTTGAAAAAAATTAAGTGATAATAAGAGAAACTAGTATAATACATAATACCCTTCCCATTACCTAAGTCCTAAAAAATAGCATCTACAACTTCCCAAAGGAAAATTTATGGTGTGAGCACAAATCCAAGTAGGATTTCACCAAACAATCTATATAGGTTTTAATATAATGAATGCATTATCTCTAGCTTTAGAAAAATCTAGTTACATAGTACTTTTGTAAATAAAACCATTTTTAAAACATGATTTGGATTACAAAAAAAATACCTTATTCACTAAATCTAGGAATGTTTCAATTATTAAATAAAATTGGTAATCATAAGTAAAAACCAACCATGGATACACCATAAGATAATCATGTGAGAAAATAACCATGAAAATACCATCATGTGATAAACTAATCATAAATAAAAAATAATACCATTTGGGATCTAACCTATAGTGATATGTGCTAGACATGAAAGAAAATCCCCAATATAGGGATAAGTTGGATCCACTCAATATAACCTCTATTGAAATTACACACACTAAATTGACATAAAACTTCTTGTGGCATTACTCACATAGAGTGAAAAGTACATTTCCCAATGCACCCAAGGTTACCTAATGTGCTAAGTTTTTAAAATCTATATAAATAATATTATAAAATTTAATAAAAAATTCACATAAAATCCTTTTCTCTACCAATCTAGAAGACCCATTTTAAAACAAAAACTACCAATGAAGCATTTCATCAAACACTTGGTGTGAACAATCCCATTTTTAAAGAAAATCCACTTTAAAAACATGTATATCTTCCAAATAAAACCACCATGATTAAAAATAAAACAATTTCATTGAAAAATATAAAGGAATTTATAAGAACTTAAAGCTATTCATGAATCATAACCCCTTGTATATAGACACATACCTCAAAATAGAGGAAAAACTAACTGTCTTCGAAAACGGAGATCGGGGAAGAGTAGATTGGGTCCTCATGATACTAGATCCATAATAAAAACATAAATCCTCTATAAAAACCATTAGAACTAGTATCCATGGATCAATTGGGTTACAACAAGATAAGAGGGTAAGATATCTATCAATGATCTATGAAGTAAAGGAAAAACCATATAAAAAATGTAACATACCTCAAAGAGATCTATCAAGAATGAATTAACTCTACCAAGAATCCATGGGCGGAAGCCTATAGATCATTGAAGAATTATTAGGTAGAGAAAAAAGGATATTTGGAGGAGATTAGGTATATAAAATCAAGTTCATATGGGTAATTTAAAACTTTTTTAAGGCTCGAAGGGCCACGCAAGATTAGGTTACATGGTTAGTCTAATTGTGCACCAACCATGTATGGAAACTATCTATTTAAAATACAATCCAAAAAGTCTCTTGGGATAAGATACATGGTTATGGAAAACCATAATCAAACCATGTGACACCCCTATATTATCACTTATTAGAGTTGGTTCCCTAGAACCAACTTTTTTAGTACTTGATTACATGTTTTTAATGAAGTTTTATTATCACATTATTATTGTTTCTCTATATGATATTGGTATGTGATAATATCTTAAGAATATATGTCACATTGAAAGTTCATAATAGTTCCTCGGTATAATGAGAACCTAGAGGTTACAGTGAGCAGTGTATACATAGAGGAAAACCTGGTAGACCCCTTGAAAAAATATTTATATCATAAAAGTAATGAATATCATGTGAGAGCTAGTGGACTAAAATATTTTGTCAATTGGATCTAGTTCAAGTGGGATACAGTTGGATTTGGTGTCCTAGAACCAAATTTTTTAGTACTTGATTACATGTTTTTAATAAAATTTTCTTATCACGTTATTATTGTTTCTCTACATGATATTTGTATGTGATAATGTCCTAAGAGTATATGTCACACTAAAAGGTCTTATAATTTCCCCACTATGATGAAAACCTAGAGGTTCCACGACATTATTCTTCAATCTTGTTATACGGTTGGATGATATATTCTAATGGGATGCAGATGATACATTTTATTAGGGGTATGAGGCTCATAATATATTGAGACACATTCTCATGGTGTTCTACATTAGTAATCTATAATATAGGAGGTTATAAGAACAGACCCATCAAATAGGAAATTAATATTTATATGTTTCATTAGATATTCCTATATGAAAACATGTGTATTGATCATTATACTTTAATATTATCATTAATGGATATCATGACTCACGTACTTTGATATATTTTCATGGCGACATATGTCTATGGTTAGGTAGGGTATGTTGGGTGCATCAAGAGTGATATTATATTAATGGATAATGTGAGAAAGTATTTGTCCCTTCTATCCTATAATAAAAGTTGATATCTCATTCCCTTTGATGGAATATAACTACATGTATAAATCCATGACCATGGTTTCAGTGGGAAATTTCAATTAAAAAAATTCAATGAAAAATAAATCAAGTATATAGGTTGATGGAATTGGTATGAAACCTTCTTGATTAAAGATGTCATGATAAAAGTATTATAGTACAAGATAAACATTCTGTGGAGGCTGGATGTCATCATGACATTAACTTCTTTATCTATGGATGGTTTGGTGTGTTGTTAAATGCTAACATTATACTTTAGGCAATTATGTCTAATGACATAGAGAAGGGGGACTAGAGAGTCAGACACTAATTATATTTTCAATCTTATCTAAATTCAAATAATGAATTTAATAAGTTATAATAAATGATATTTATTCAATTTTGGTTGATCATAAAAATATAATCCCAAGTTATTTAAAAGAATAAAGTGAGTTAAATAGTAAATATGAAATATTAGTTTTCAAGTTTAGAGAATATAATATTTATTATATTTATCATAGAAATAATGTAGTGACATTTATTTTATTAAATTATTCATTTTTTGGGGATTGATAAATGATGATGACGAAAAAAGGATTGAGTTTAATGGTCCAATTAGAAATAATTGATATTTATCTATATTCTTAATGTGTTTCACATGTCAAGTGATTAAGAATAATATTATTATTATTAATGGGCATGGGTTCAATTAAGAATATTAGAAATGTTTAAGGCCTTGTATTAAATTTTTCAACCCTAAACCTATCATAATAAATATCTAATTATATCTAATTATATATAAATATATCAATTTCCTAAAGTGACTTTTTGGGTGTGCATAATGGATAAGAGGGGTATCTAGAGATATATATAGAGAGATATCTAGATATATATATATATATAGTTCTATAAATATCTCTCTCTTCCTCCTCACTCATGTATTCAAGTTAGCACCAAGAGTTCTACCTCTTCAATAAAAAAATCAGTGTGGCCAACCATGAACAATGAAAGTGGTCAGGATCGGTCGTACTATCACCTAACGATTTGACAACATTGATTAAAGATTTTGGTGCACATGTGGATCACTGATAGAGGGATTCTACACTTTAATCCTCCAGCACAATGACAATGCAATGAAATCTATTCCATCATATCATTAATGAAATCCAAATTACAAGTTAATGTAATTATTTATCTTTTTATAACTTAATTATAAATTAAATGTGAATATCCTCTCCCTCTGGTTTCAGTGTATTAATTTATTACATTAATCTATTGTTTTCATTGTACATGATCTCATGATCATATAATGAAATGATTACACCCGATTTAAGACTAAAAACCAAGTTGGTAATACCATTAAAGGATGATTCCTCTATTCTTGAAACTTATATAACCCAATCCCCACATGGTTTCCATAGAAATTCGCACAGTTTTTTTAAACATTATCAAACCATGCAAAACTCTTATGTCACCTCACAGATCCATACCTCACAGTTACTGCATGATTAGCACTAAATGTGAACCAACCATACACCTGGCCTGTCTTCTGCAAAAATCCATAGTTTTGAACCCCATTCTATCATGACTCGATCCACACTGGGGCTCGAGTCGCAACTACCCCAAGCCTGCTTCCATAGGCCAAGGGGTGGTGACTAGCGCTGCAACAAACATAGGGAGGCCTTTTCCTAAGAACATGTACATACACACAAATCCAACTAAATGGAAAAGTGTATAGGAAAGTAATAAAAATATGAAACACTTCTATAAATAAACCAAGAATTTGTAACACCCCAATATTTCATAGTATGTTATCTCTTTAAAGTAATTCAACAGCTTGCGCTACATAAAACAAAGAGTTCAAGCGCATCACGACCTATCAAACTAGCCATTTAAAAAAGTGACTATGAATAGTATTAACCACATTTTGCATTTTATATATATCCAATGTAATTTTAACATTCATATTTTGTGTCTCTTATATATAATATAAGAACAAATTCAATTTTTCAAATAAAAGAAGTATTTTTCAAAAAATACAGTTTTTCCACCTTTTAATGGAAAACCATTTTTAAATACAATATTTGATACTTTTATATATTAAATTTCATGAAATTAAATTATTTTTTATAATAGGGACATAAAAATTTAGTTTGGATAAATTTTTGGTACTTTTCTGATAACTTTCATATTTTGATGAATAGTGAAAAATACTAAATTTTAATTAAAACAACTTTTTTAATCAAAATAATTTATAGTGTTAAATTATAAATTTTAGTGGTTTTAAAGTATCATTAGATTATAATTTTATCATTTAATATAATTTAGGTCATTGGATGTAATTTCACATTTAAATTTTACATAAACACAAGTCAATTTTTTTGATAGTTTTTACTTCTTAAAAACTCACTTTCAGGTTTTGACAATGAGAATTAATTTTAATTTAATTAATGAAAATTATATATTTTTAATTTGGTAAAATTGAAATAATTTTTTAATTTGGAATACCAAAATTATCTTTGAGTGAATTTTTGGTATTTTTCTAAAAACATTCAATTTTTTATGAATACTGAAAAACACTACGTTGTAGATAAAAACCGACTTTTTCATTTAAATAATTATCTTTAATTAAAAATTTATCTTAAATTAAAAATAAATACATAATACATATATTAGTCCAATTTAATTCATTGGAGTCATTTTATAATAATATTAGACATATAAAATTTTATTGAAGTTTTTTAACGTCTTTTAACCACCTTCTAAACACATTTGCAAATTTGCATAAAACGTAATTTTACCGCTTCTGTGGATTGAATTTCAAAAATCTGAAAAACAAGGTTATCATCAGTAAGTAAAATTTGATTCAATGGGATGAAAATAATTTTTGGTGAATAGTAACTTTTGATTTTTATTTACCACGGTTAAAAGAAAATAGGGTAATTAAAGGTAAAAATGATATTATAATTACCCCAAAACATGTCCTAATTCTATTGGATAAGTGTATTTAGACCAAATTAGACCTTAGTAAAAAAATATGATCCTTTTTTATCCATTTGGATTAGATTAGAACATTTATTACATTTTATTTAAAGAAATGTTAAAAAGTATTAAATTCAAAATTTATTAACTAAACCATTTTTAATATAGAGTTATACATAAGATAGATTCGTCTATAAATATTCATTAGAAATATAAAAATATTTCCTACATCATCGTATTTTATTAATAATTTTATACATTTAATAATTAAATTTATTTTTGACTCAATGATGATGCAGCAATTACCTTATTAATGAAAGATTAAAATAATTGATTTTATAAATATCAAAATAAAAGTAAATTGAGACTTTTGATGTCATACAAAAATTTTATAGGCTAATATGAAATGTTAGGGTTGATTAAATTTATTTTTTTATAATTAATTAAGTTTTTATGACTTTAATAAAAAAACAAATACTAAATAGTGTCAAAATTGACATAAATGAGTTTTTAAAACAAATATTATTTTATTAAATGATATAATATTACTAAAAATATAAGATTTGGAAAAATGACTTTTATAATGATATATATTTAATTAATTAACCACTTGAGGTTCTCTTGGCATTTTATAGTAAGTTTATTTACCATGTAATATAAAAATACAAGAAGACATGGTAAAAGTTAAACTATTTAACTAAGAGTTAAATGTAATATATAAGGTTAATATGGTGACCTAAAATTCTCTAAAACCTATTGTTTGAGAATATTTCCACCCATCCCCACCTTAACCACTAAATAAATCTATTTTTATCTATTATAAACCAAAAATTATTTTATAATAAATTAATATTTCAATATTTTTCTAAAGTGTCCCTCACCTCTCTTATAAAAGGGAACATCCCATTATCTTAAATTCACACCTACAAAGCCATTTGGATCAGCCAAACCCTACTCAAATCTCATCCCAACTACCCTCACTTCATCTTAGAGGCTTTACTTTGATCATAAAACTAACCTAAGGATCCCTTTTGTTCAAATCAAAAAGAAGCACCTCAAGAAGAGGTAATTATTGCATCACCTCTTTCAAAGTTCTTTTCTTCTTATTCCATTTCCTCTTTATTTGTTATTTACATACTAAAATAATAACTCCCATACCTTATACATAATTATATGTTATTATAAATATGGTAAAAATATATTCATTACTCTATCCATCTGATATTTTTTATGTGTAAGTATTTACTAGGAAATATTTATCATCCATGTCCTTGTTTCATAAAAATGTTTTTAAAAGGAATATTTTAAGGTTTTTTTAGAAGGGATTATTTAGCAAGATCATAATTCTAAATGTTTTAATGATTTTTTTTAGTCTTTTTAATTAATTTACATGTTTTCAAAATGATTTTAAGGATTTATTTATATGGACATGATTGTTTTAAATTTTAATTTATTTCAAAAGTTTCAAAGTGGTATGGGAAACTTTGATTCAAAAATCTATTTTAAATGAATTCCTTTATAAATTGTGAGACTTTTAAATGATTTTATGAAAAAAAGGAATTTCTCTCAAATAATTTTATTGATTATTTTCAACTATTTCAACATCCTTTATTGGATATTATTCTCAATTGACGTTGATTTACTATAATACAATCTTCCATATTGTATTAAATGAGTTATGATATGTTTGACTGTGGATGTGCTATTTTTATACCATTCATGGTTTTATGGTTAAAGTATTGACATTTCATATTCTAGTTTTAGAATGAATTTTTATATTATATTTCACCCTTTTTCATATGGATAATGAATTGGACTTATTAAGTGATAGGTGGGGCCCGGTATAGCCCCTTGATGCATCGGTAGGTCTCATGAGACAAATTAGTGTCTTGGAACAAGGCCTTGACAAAAAATTTATTTGTAGTCTTGGTACAAAGCCTTGAATATGTGGTTATGATCTCCATCATTATGCATTCCCTAGTTATGAAATCAGTTATTACATGTGATTATTCGACTAGTAGAATATCCATGTTCATGTTTATATAGTAATGGTTGATTTATTTTTTCCCTATTATGTTCAAGTTTGTGTTTAAAAGGATGTTGTTTTTATTAAAAATATTAAAATTTTATAGCTACCACTAAATTATTTACCCTTAATGAGCATCTGAGCTCACCTATTTCTTATATTTTGATTTCCATGGATTCTAAGAAGTGTATTATGATTGATTTACAGGGTTAATCTAGGTGAATAATGGCATTCTCAAAGGATTTTTTTATATTCTGTTTTATTTTTGAATGTGTATTGTAAAGTTCATGTATGTAATATATTTTACAAGATTTCTAAATTGATCAGTCCTTTGGGACTTGATTCCTTGTAATTATTCCAATGTATTAAAATAATGCACCAACTTTGGTTAATTGAGGCCAAGGCGTTATAGTTGGTATCATAGAAAGTTTAGCAACAACCTTGGAAATGTATTTAGAATAGTTAGATTTGGGATCATAACCCTATGATAGACTTTATGGATAAGTATAGAAGAACCCTGTAGAATTTTGGTAAAGTAGGGATTATGTGAGTTTTCTAGGAAATACAACCCTGTCCGGATACTACAAGTAGATGTAGTTATGGCATGGATGTACCTAGGAGTGAAAACTCTAACAAGGAGTTTCGGGCTTGACCTGGGGTATCCTGGTACACGAAAATAGGCCTTATTACGCACCTAGTTTGATACTCCCAGGGGATTTACTTAGGATAATTTACATTTTCTTTAAAAATTATTATAAAGGAATTATGAGTAAATATGTCAGCAAAGAAATCATTTTTATGATTATGATACTAGATGTGTGAAGAACTTCAATTAATGTTGATAATTTTTCTAGTTTTTTTATTAAAAATTATGATATGATCTAACCTAGTGTATGTCGTTATTTATAAGTGGTGCCCAATAGAATGAATTATAACTCTAGAAATACGCATGATCCAAAGAGTAATAAGGATCGTATCTTTCATGGTATTAAGCCAAAATTTAGAAGGGAAATATTCTCCCACGTATTCTCTGAGTCCTATGGATTTGAAGGGAAGAAAGAGAAGAATAAGATGGTAGAGAGAAATATAGATAAAGGGAAGGAGGGAAAGAAGGATTTTCCCATATGTGATAATTGTGGAAAGAATCACCCTAGGAAGTGCTTGAAAAGAATGGGAGTTTGTTATAAGTGTGGAGAAAAAGGACACCAAGTTCATGATTGAAAGCGTATTAAAAAGGCTTCAAATGTACAATGTTTCATATACAAGGAGTTGGGGCACTATGTGAATCAATGTCCCAATCATCAGAGTATACACAAAATTATGCTATTAGATAATAATCAAGTTATGATACTACCACAGATGAAGAGGAATGATTAGTTTTCTTAAGTTGTTATTAAATAATTGTGTCATTTGAGTATTGTATTAATTATTTACAAGTTATAATAATTATAAAGTATATAAGTATTGTACTACAATACGTTTTCATTAAGGATTTGAGATTTTATGGTACCAAGTAAAGTGACACAGTTTCAAGTTAAACATTTTGGAAAATATATGGTTGGGGGAAATATAACCCATAATATGTTTCTGAAACTGAGATAATGATTTTGAAATAAGATATTATTTATTTGGAAAAATTATATTAGATATTCTTGAATACCTTGAAACTAATTAATTGTTTTTTTATTCCATCATTGTTGGAGTTTACAACATTTTTGGATATAAAGAGTATATCCAGTATTATATAAGGAATAAGGGGGCATGAATGTAATAAATAAGGTTTTATGGAAATTAAGGGTGTTACCATGTTTTAAGAGAATACATGATGAAGGTATTCACATGTTATTACGTGGAAAAAGAGATCTTTAATATGTGTACCTTCCTTATAAATTTTGGATTGTGAGTTTTGACAGAAGTATTTTGGATAAGTCTAAAGGTTGTAATGAATTAAGTTGGACATTAGATACTATTTTTTAAGGTTAAATCATTTATTAAGATTATTTTTGGATTATTATAAAAAGGACAACCCAGAGGTCAGGTGACAACCTGTCGTGTCCGGTAAGGCCACGAGACTTGAACCCGCAACCAAAGGGTGACAAGGGTGCATCACCTACCACTGGCCTACATGATGTCCTAGTTTGTATAATGTAGTTTTTTTAAATGGTCTGATAGATAAATTATAAATTCAAAAAAAATTGGAACCCTATACGATTAGGATAAATAGAATATCTTTGAGTTCTATTATATTTTGGAATGAAAGATGAGTTTGTGGTAGAAATTAGTTAAAGGATGGAACTTTATTTGTCAATTATTTTTTTTCTTTATTCCTTAAACTTTAGGGAAAGGATCTTAAAACCAAAAAAAATCTCCTAATACCTTATGTTTTTTTGAACCGAGGATATTTTAAATCATCATCATAGATTTATAGCTTTAAGGCCCTCAATTTTCTATTTAATATTCACTTGTTTATGATTGATGACCTTAATCACTACCTATAAATATTTACATTTTCCATCCAATTATGTGTCTCTAATTTCCACCAATGTTCTACTATTCAAAATCATAATGTGGTGGTGACTTTTTCATTTTTATTTACCTCTTATTAAGACTACATTTTATTAACCCTATTTCTGATGTGGGTTTTCCACAAAGGTATTTTCTATTTTCAAACTTTTATTTTCAAAAAAAATTCAAATTTTGAGTATGAAATTTATTGAAGGAGGGGAAATGTAACACCCTAATATTTCATAGTACGTTATCTACTTAAAGTAATTCAATAGCTTGTGCTACATGCAACACCGAGTTCAAGCGCATCACGACCTGTCAAACTAGCCATTTAAAAAGTGGTTATGAATAGTATTAACCAAATTTATAATTTTATATATATCCTATATAATTTTAACATTTATATTTTTTGTTTTTTAGGCATAATATAAGGACAAATTCAATTTTTTAGATAAAATAAGTATTTTTCAAAAAATGCTGTTTTTATGCATTTTAATGGAAAACCCTTTTTAAATCCAATATTTGACACTTTTATATATTAGATTTAATGAAATTAAATTCTTCTTTAGAATCGGGACATAAAAATTTAGTTTGGATAAATTTTTGGTACTTTTCTAAAAACTTTCATATTTTGATGAATAGTGAAAAATACTAAATTTTAATTAAAAACAACTGTTTTAATCGAAAAAATTTATAGTGTTAAATTTTACATTTGAGTGGTTTTAAAGTATCATTATATTATATTTTTATCATTTAATATAATTTAGTTCACTTTATGTAATGTCACATTTAAATCGTACATAAGCACATGTCAATCTTTTAATAGTTTTTACTTCTTAAAAACCCGCTTTCTAGTTTTGACAACGGGAATTAATTTTAATTTAATTAAGAAAAATTATATGTTTTGAATTTTTTAAAATTCAAATATTTTTTTAATTTGGAATACCATAGTTATCTTTGGGTGAATTTTTGCTATTTTTCTGAAAACATTCCATTTTTGATGAATAGTGAAAAATACTGCGTTGTAGATAAAAACCGACTTTTTCATTTAAATAATTATTTTTAATTAAAAATTTATCTTAAATTCAAAATAGATACATAATAAATATATTATTCCAATGTAATTCATTGGAGTCATTTTATAATATGACTAGACATAAAAAAAATTATTGAACTTTTTTAACGTTTTTTACCCACCTTCTAGGCACATTTTCAAATTTGCATAAAACATAATTTTACCACTTCTATGGATTAGATTTTAAAAATACAAAAAACAAGGTTTTCATAAGTAAGTAAAATTTTATTCAATTGGATTAAAATAATTTTTGGTGAAAAGTAACTTTTGATTTTTATTTACCACGATTAAAAGTAAATAAGGTAATTAAAGGTAAAAATGATATTATAATTACCCCAACACGTGTCCTAATTATATTGGATAAGTTTATTTCGTCAAAAACCAACCTTAGGACAAAAATATGATCCTTTTTTATCCAATTGGATTACATTAGGACATTTATTATATTTTATTTAAAGAAATGTTAAAAGTGTTAAATTCAAATTTTATTAATTAAACTATTTTTAATATAGAATTATACATAATATAAATTTGACTATAAATATTCATTATAAAGATAAAAATATTTCCTATATCATGGTATTTTATTTATAATTTTTAAACATTTAATAATTAAATTTATTTTTGACACAATGATGATTCAGTAATTACCTTATTAATTAAAGATCAAAATAATTGATTTTATAAATAAATAAATAAAATGTAAATTGAGACTTTTTATGCCATCCACTAATTTTATATGTGAATATGACATGTTATGGTTGATTAAAAATATTTTTTTAGAAGTAATTATGTTTTGATAACTTTAACAAAAAATAAATACTAAATAGTGTCAAATTTGACATAAATGAGTTTTTAAAACAAATATTATTTTATTAAATGATATAATATTTCTAAAAATATAATATTTGTCCAAAGGACTTATATAATTATATATATGTCATTAATGAATCACTTTAGGATATCTTGTCATTTTATATTAAGTTTATTAACCATGTAATATAAAAATACAAGAATACATGGTAAAAGTTAATCTATTTAACTAAGAGTTAAATGTAAAATATAAGGTTAATATGGTGACCTAAACTTGTCTAAAACCTATTGGTTGAGAAGATTTATACCCATACCCACATTAACCTAGAAATAAATCTATTTTCAGATATTATAAACTAAAAATGATTTTATAATAAATTAATATTTCAAGCTTTTCCTAAAGTTCCCCTCACCTCTCTTATAAAAGGGCACATCCCCTTATCTTAAATTCACACCTACAAAGACATTTTTATCATCTAAAACCTGATAAAATATACTCCCAACTACCTTAAATTAATCCTAGAGGCCTTAATTTAATCATAAAATTAATCTAATGATCCCTTTTGTTCAAATCAAAAGGAAGAACCCGAAGAAGAGGTAATTATTTCGTCACTTCTTTCGAAGTTCTTTTCTTCTTATTCCACTTCCTCTTTCTTTGTTATTTCCATACTAAAATAATAAATCCAGTACCTTATACATACTTAGATTTTATTATAAATATGGTAAAACCATATTCATTATTCTATCCATCCTATTAATGACAAAGTCACCATACATGTGTACGTACGGCTTATCATCTCCACGTCGTGGTGTAGTTTGTTATTCAACACTACATTATTTGGATGGGTATAATAATGAGTATAATTAATTAAAATAATGAATATAACATGGTAATTATTCTTTAAATATAGTATACCATCCAATTAAACACTGTTTTTTCATCAATAGAATGATATTGTCGCTCGTGTGTGTGTATGGATTACCGTCTCCACGACGCGATGAGATTCATCTTCAACGATCACCATTCAAGAATTTTTATAAAAATATATATATTGATTAAGTATGAGATATATAAAATAATATTTATACTGAAATAATATATATTTATTTAGATAAACATATTTCATTTACTTACTTTCATACTATACGATAATAAAACAGAAACAACGTTCATGCGTATGTACGGACTACCGTCTCCATGAATGGTGTTTCCATTCCATATATCTATCTATTATAAATATTTATATTCTTAATATATATGATATATAAATCATGTTTTATATTTTAGAATTATGTAAATCATGATCTAATTGATACGATCAAGAATAACAAGTTAAAACACATACGATAAAGAAAGTGATTATTACTCAAAATGTTTATTTAACATGGAAATTATTATTAAATGGGTAAAATAAATTCATAAATAAATAATATATGATAACATAAATATTAATATGGTTCTGTTATAATTTAATAACATACTATGGTCATTATACAAGAGGTTAAACATACCCTCGACTAAAGAAAAGTACAAGGTTAGGGTTAATTCATCAATATCATTATTATTCGAGATTGTTTATGTGTAAGTATTTACTAGGAAATATTAATCATCCATGTCCTTGTTTCATAAAAAAATTAAAAGGAATATTTTAAAGTTTTTTGGAATGGATTATTTAGAAAGATCATCATTCTAAATGTTTTAATGATTTATTTTTTAAAAATATTTTTAATTAATGTCCATGTTTTCAAAATGATCTTAAGGATTTATTTATATGGACATTATTGTTTTAAAATGTTAATTAATTTCAGAAGTTTCAAAGTGGTATGGGACACTTTGATTCAAAAATATCTTTTAAATGACTACCATTATAAATTGTGCAACTTTTAAATGATTTCATGAAAAGGAGTATTTCTCTCAAATAGTTTTATTGATTATTTTCAACTATATCAAAATCCTTTATTGGATATTATTATTTATTGAGGTTGATTTAATATAATACAATCTTCCAAATTTTATTGAATGAGTTGTGATATATTTGACTGTGGATGTGCTATTTTTATACCATTCATGGTTTTATGGTTAAAGTATTGATATTTTTTATGCTAGTTTTAGTATAAATGTTTATGTTATGTTTCACCCTTTTTCATATGAGGAATGCATTGGACTTAGTAAGTGACGGGAGGGGCCCACTATAGCCCCTCGATGCATTGGTTGGTCTCATGAGACAAATTAGTGTCTTGGCACAAGGCCTTGAATAAAAAATTATTTGTAGTCTTGGCACAAGACCTTGACTATGTGGTTATAATGTCTGGCATTATGCATTACCTCGTTATGAAATTAGTTATTACATGTGATTATTCGACTAGTAGAATATCCATTTTCATATTTATATGGTAATGTTTGATTTATTTTTTCCTTATTATGTTTGAGTTTATGTTTAAAAGGCTATTTTTTTTATTACACATCTTTCCTTAAAAGTTTATAGATTTCGCTAAATTATTTACCCTTACTGATCATCTGAGCTCACCCCTTTCTTATATTTTGTTTTCCCAGGATTCCAAGAAGTGTATTATGATTGATATATAGGGTTAAGCTAGGGTAATAATGGTGTTATCAATGGATTTTTTTATGTTGTGTTTTATTTTTGAATGTGTAATGTAAAGTTCATGTATGTAATCTATTTTCCAAGACTAGTAAACTGATCGGTCCTTCGGGACTTGATTCCTTTTAATCATGCCAATGTATTAAAATAATGCCCTGACTCTGGTTAACTAGGGTCGGGGTATTATAGCATTCATGAACCGCTAAACGATACCAGTAAATTAAAGTAAACTGAAATGTAAAAGGGGGAAAAATACAGGCCCAACTAGAAAAGTATCAAAACTTGGTAGTAACTGAAAAAGTAAAATAGCTGAGAAAGCCCCCTCTTCTTGATCCCAAGATATGACCATCATACATAGTCCAATCACATGTATCCCTAAGCTCCTATAAAGTCATGATCAACCTGTATTTCATCTACAAAAGGCACGACACGTGCGGGAAAAACCCATGCAGGGGTGATTATAAAAATACTCAATATGACACCCTAAAAAATTTAAGGGGGAATTAATATATACAACTGAAGAGGGAAGAAGTAGATAGAACAAAGTACAGTAGAGAGTACATATCAACCCAAAAAGATAGTGAAATAAAACTCATCCAAACACAAGGATCTCAATACAGTGATAAGATAAAATTCTCATCGAGTCTTCACTACCTATAGTAGGAAAGTAGACTTGTCCAACCATGAGAAGCTAGACACGGAAAGAACATTCCATACCCCACACGTCTTCTCCTCTCCTGGAAGGAGAGTAACCAAAACCAAAGGAGTGGGTACTGAAACAGGATATATATATATATATTCTCAGTAAAATAATCCTAAACGAGATAGTAAGGGGATCTCCATCTCACAGATCATCCCAAGAAAATAGTCTCCAATAGTTCCATAATTATCAACCATAGATGCCTGGCACCCCTCACGTCTTCCCTGAACTGCAAGTCAAAGGGGATCAAACACCACACCTCAATACTATCTTCTTTGGGTGGTTCTATCTCACCCACATGGTTTTAGGTCACATTAGAAAGACGTATCTTTATGGGGAAAGTGCCCCTCTTACTCGTGATTCAAAAGTAATGTTAAAGTACATCTCTTCACTGATCCGTTTAGTCAAGAGTTTTTTCCTCAAAGTTGATGACCCATGTCCAACATGGCTGGAGGATGCCACTCTAGTGTCATCATGGACCCATGCCCAGCCCGGCTGGAGGATTCCACTCAAAGTAGGTTGAGGACCCATTCCAAGCCCAGCTAGAGGATACTACTCTAATGTCATCGAGGATCTTTGTGCAGGCCAGCTGGAGGATGCCACTCTAGTGTCACTGAGGACTCATTCCTAGCCCGGCTAGAGGATGACACTCTAGTGTCTCGAGGACCCATACCCAGACTAGTTGGAGGATTCCACTTAGAAGTCCCTGATGTCATCACCTGGTCACTATTATCATAATACATCGCCTAAAAGGTATCACACACAAAAATCTCGCATTTTATCTCAAAATAAACTATAAAGGAAATCATCATGTTCTACATAGAAAAACACATGGGATCGACTATTCATTAATCCAAAATGGATATCCGATGAAAAAGTTGCATCTCTTAGCGTCGCATGCGAATTCTGCTTGATGGGGCCCACACCTCGATCCTAGAACACATCATATGGGTCACATCATTTTGATCCTCACAGAAAAATACACAGGATCAGATATTTATTCATCCAAAATGGACACCCAGTGAAAAATTCACATTTCACCACAAACACTCAAACCGAGCCTCATGGGTCCTACACCTCAATGTTAGTTTAAGCACCAAGAATCAATCTTGAAACTTCCACCTCAACTTCAAGGTCGCAACCCCATTTATGGTGTGTCGATCAGATGTCATATACAGAAATTAGGCCCAATACAAAGATCCTAAATAATAATAATTATATTATTATTATTATATTTAGGAATTTAGTGCAACAGATCCATGAGCTTGAAACATAAAATTCCCAAATTGTCCTTGAAAGGTCTGCCTTCAAAGCTGGGCTGCACTGCCACAGACAACGCATTAATCGGACACTCCATGTAGAAGTTACATTCGAATCAGCACCAAAAGAATAATAATAATATTATTATTATTATTATTAATTTGTTTCACTAACCCACTCCATGAGTCAATAAAAAAACAACCAACATTGGTCTTAAAAAGTCCGCATCGAAGATAGGGTCACAAGGCCGCTGATGGTGCATGAATTGGATGTCGCACGGGGAAGCTACATTCGATTAACAGTTTTATTAATAATAATAATATTATTATTATTATATTTAATTTTTTTTATTTATTTTTCTTTTCTATTATTCCAGAACCCTCATAGGGGAGTGTTCCCATGACCATCCTCCTACCGTCATCATCGTCCTGCGGTGCTCTACTGCCGCCTCTGCCTGCAGCCCTCCGTGCTGCCACTTACCGGAGTCGCGCCTCACCGGACCTATGCCACCACCTCCTTCCACAGACCACTAATAACACTCAAGTGGTTGGAGAATTTAAACTAGTATAGATTTGGGATCCTTGAATCCCAATCTACACTACCATGTGCTCCTCTCAAAGTTTCGTCAATGTTTCTACATGACAAAAAGTAGTTGCCGCTTCTTCTCGCTGTTGCACCTCCTCTGGCATTTGAAACTCAAAACCTTTGTAGATCTGGAATCCTTGGATCAAAACCCTCACATATATATGCTTCACTCGAAGATCAAATGTCATTTCAACATGTTGAAAATTTTACCGATGAAGAAAGTGAAAAATGGACGAAGAACGCAAAGAACTATTGATCCATAATTGAAACAGTCGATGGTTGTGTTAGTATATCCATAGAAAAAGTTTTTTAAAGTAGTAAAAACGAAGAAAACTAAAATAGGACAACCAAAAGTTAAATTGAGGGATGCAGAATCTAAAATAAGAATACTACCTAGACTTTGGATCCATTGTTGCATTCGATGTGCTCTGATCTACTCAGATCTGAAGTTTCATCACGATCTGCCAAGAATTCGGCATCGAATATCCATTGGAAGGGGAGGATGGAGATCCACTGACGTCGAGAGGAAATGAGCCAAACCCTAACTCATTTTCTTAAATGTATATTTATAGGAAACTATTTTCAGTTGTAGAATCTAAACCTCCCATGCTCACTCACCTGAGGTCACCCCTACAGTAAACAACCCATTACGAACTCAACGGTAGTGTCAGATTTCCAATCTAAGTTCTCATTCAATATTTCTTCAAATTAATGTCCAAGATAAAATAATTTTATTTAATAATTTTATTTACAGTTACGTACTCCATGTAATTTTCTATATAATACTTGCGCTGATAAAAGTTATGTCCTACCTAGGGTAAACGCCACACTCTGTACTCAACTGTGGCCTTAGATTTCTGATATGAGCTACCATTTAAGATATATCCCATTTCTATCACTTGCATAGTATAAAATATACTTAATATTTTTTTATAATTTATTCTGGGAACTTTAGGCCTCAGAAACGCACGCCATCTCAGCACCTAACTCTGGAAATATATGTAGAAATATTCCAAAGTATTACAAGGAAACAAATGGGTCTCTACATCATTACCTCCTTCAATATTTTCATACCCAAAATGAAAACTAGGGAAGCAACTTGGGATACTGAGCTTACACCTAACTCTCCCACTCCTAGAAATTCTCCTTCACATTTTTGTGATGCCACAGTATGTGAACCGAGGGGATGAACAATCCTAATAAGGTCATCTCCTATCAATGACGTATGTAGTATCACACATGTATCTCCTCAATTGTGACACATGGAAGACATCATGTGCCCTATCTAGGTATTAGGGGTAGGGAAATGAAATTGGAAACCTCAGCACCTATTTTCACGGTCCCAAATAGCCCGATGAAACTTGGGGGATAGTTTTCCTCTCTAGACGAACCTCTACATCCTGTATTGTGGCTGGAATAACTGTTTGTACCTGGAACAAGGTCACGTGATTCCCTCCTTCAAAATATCCATATTCTGAAAAACCTAAGGATATCTGGTCTCACAATATTTCATAGTCGATGCATCACAACTGAGACTCTCTTACACAGTCAGGAAATGAAGGAGTCAACACCATCAACTGAAGAAAAATTGTACCCTCCTACTCCACCAAGGTCAGCTACAGGGAAGATAACTGCTCTGAAACTCCCCACACCAGGTGATTCTAGGACTTCTTACTAAGGAAATATGCTACCACATTTCCTTTTCTCAGCATATAGACTATCTCAAAGTCATAGTCTTGTAGGAAGTTCAACCAGCATTTCCACCTCAGGTTAAAGTCTCTCTAAGAGAAGATGTACTTGTGAATCTAGTGGTCTAAAAAAACCACCAAGAGTTCTCCCAAAAGGTAGTGTCTCTACATACTCAAAGATAATAATAACACTACCAACACCAAGTACTGAGCCGTGTAGTTCTGTTCATGGGGTCTCCATCACCTCGACCTATACTTAATAACTGTTATATCAAGGTTAACGTTGATCGCACAGAGGTACTAATGAACATGGTAGGTGAGTAAAATAATCCAAATGCAAGAAGAAATAAATGGAAATCATGTGGAATAACCCACGCATATTTTATTCTTTTGGAAGGAGAGTAATCCCCAAACTAGGAACTCTGCCACACCCACTAGTGGAATTCCGAGAAAAATGAGGTCAAGTAGAAAAACTCCACTAGAAATGATGGGACCTACTCTAAAACTCCACTATACAAACCCACCATGAATGCACAAATTAAAGGGACTCATCCACAACACCTCGATACTATCTTCTTTGGTTGACACTAACTCTCCCTCATAGTTTTTCTCACATCACAAAAATATGTATCAGTGATGGAATGACCTCTCTTCCTCGTGCATTCAAATATGCATCAAAAAACACCAACATAGGGTTATATCGATTCCCTGCATCACCCTGGTAAGACCCCAATAAAAGATCAGGGAGAATAGTACCTCACAAAGTATCTAACAAGTTCTACCATAAAAGGTAAAATAGACACAAAGTGTACTTCTTATCATCTCACACGCTGCAAGATCGTAAACATCCAACGCATGAAGATTCCTGTGGCCCTAGTCGTAGCTCCCTGAGCATGATGTGTGATTCCTGGTGGTGGTGGAAGGACCTCATAGCATTGTCCGGAAAACAAAAATCCTCCTAATCCTTTGCTATCACCGCCTCCCTAGGGACCGCCCTATCCCAGCCTAAGAGATCCCTGATCACGACGTCGTCTCTACCATGGCAGTTCGTTTATTATATTACTAGTAATCTCAACATGTTTGGTCACGTAGTTCCATACCATGTGACCTCTCCCATCACAAGCATAACATCATCCCTCTCTGAGTCGTCTCCGTGCTCTATGATAACCCAGAACATGTGCATGAGTCTGATCATGGGAAGGCCTCCTATGTTGAGGCCCTTCCAACTAACATCTTCTAGATATGGTAGATGTCTCAGCCCTATTGTTTCTACTTCCATATCTAGATAACTGTCATCCCAATAAAAGAAATCTCCCTGACACTAGTGGAAGCTCCAACACCCCGGCACAAGTGAGGATGTACAAGGGCACTGCGTTGACATGGATCTCTCTGCAGAGTCTCTGTTCAAACTTTCGTGCTCGAAATTAGTCGTTGTGGATCATGTATGGAGAGTAGCATGTAAGGTCTATGAACCTAGTCACATACTCATCCACTATCATCCCTCTATTATAAAGCTCTTGAAGCTCCTAAATCTGAACAAAGTGTAAGCAGTAGGGGTAGAACTCCTCATAGAACAGCGATTAAAAGTAATCTCATGAGAGTTCTGACTCATCGAGTATATGGGTAACAAAGCTCCACCAATATCCAGATACTCCATGGAAAAGATTGACTACTAAAAAAACCATCTGATTTGTCACTGTCTGATAAATCCTAAAGAGGTCGACCACCAGCTCTAGCCACACCTCTACTGCATGAGGATTTGGCTCACCATGAAACCTCAGAGGTCCCTAATGTTGGAACTCACAGAGTGCGCTCATCCTGCACATGTCCTCAGCCTACTCTATTGGGACTAACTATTTCTCAATGGGTGTAGGTGTTGCTACCTTCCCACCTAGAGTAAGGTGATTGCATGATGGATCCTAAACTGAGACCTCATCACTCACAGGGTCATCGTCACAAACCGAAGCTAATATCCTGGTTGGATGTCATCACAGAGTCATCCTGAATCCATTAAGGAGTGCCACAGTAAAAAGAGTATATATATATATGTTTGTGTGTGTGTGTGTGTGTGTCAACAGTGAGGGTGAGATGACTCAAGAAGTAAAATCAAAGACATTATCCTATATGATGCATGTACCAATGTAACCTGCAACAAATGTCTCAGGGTACCGAGTTGACAAGAAGGTAATCAGGGTCCTGTTGAATGGCTACATCAGTTGTCGCACTATCAATAGACTCCATATCCTATGAGCCACACTCGAGACACATTGACACTATTACTGTAAACCCCACCAAGACTTTTTTATGGAAACATCTGAACAACGTCCCAAGGTTCAAACCACCTCTGATGCCACTTTTTCACAACTCGACCCATGCCAGGGCTTGAGCCACAACTATCCCATGCCCGCCTCTATAGTCCAGGAGATGGTGAATAGAATCGAAAGCACAAAAATCTTAAGGATGCCTTTGCCTAAGAACCTATACACACACATAGCCAAATCAATGTAAAAGTGCAGAGGATAGGAACAAAAGATGAAACACTGCTATAAACAAACCAAGTATGCATGAACCACTAAACAGTACTAGTAAAATGAAGTAAACTGAAAAGGGAAAGGGGGAAAAATACACAACCAACCAGAAAAGTGCCACAACCTAGCAATAACTGATAAAGTAAAATAGCTGAGAGATCCCCCTCACCTGGATCACAAGCTATGACTATCTTACATGGTCCAAGAAACCGTATCCTTAAGATCCTCTAAATTCAAGGTCAATTTTTTCATCATCTACACAAGGCATGACACGTGTGGGCAAGGCCCGTGCAAAGGTGAGTATAAAATATTTAGTAGGATGCCCTGAAAAGGTGAAGGGGGAGTCGTAAAAGATACAACTAAAGAGGGAAGAAGTAGATAGAACGAAGTATAGTAAAGAGTATAGCTCAACCCAACAAGATATTGAAAACAAACTAATCTAAACACAAAGATATTGACATGGTGAGAATATGAACTTCTCATCGAGTCTTATCTACCTATAGTAGGATAGTATATTCATCCAACCATGAGAATCTAGACATGGAAAGTGCGTGCCATACCTCACATATCTTCTCCTCTCTTAGAAGGAGAGTAACCAAAACCCAAGGAGTGGATACTGAAACAGGATATATATATATATATATATATATTCTTAGTCAAAGAATCCCAAACGAGGGAGGAAGGGGATATCTATCTCACAGATCAGCCCAAGAAAAGAGTCTCTAGTGGTTCTAGAAGTAACCACCATCGATTCCCATCATCCCTCACATCTTCCCTAAACTGCAAGTCAAAGGGGCTCAAAAACCACACCTTGATACTATCTGTTTTGGGAGAGTATGTCTCTCTCACATGGTTTTAGTTTTCATCACAATGACGTGTCTCAATGGGGAAAGTGCCCAACTTACTCGTGAGTCCAAAGTAACATTAAAGTATGTCTCTTCACTAATTCGCATAGTTAATAGTTTGTTCCTTAAGGTCAGGGAACCATGCCTATCCTGGCTAGAGGATGCCACTCTAGTTTCATCGAGGACCCATGCCCAGCTCGGCTGAAGGATGCCACTTGGAGTAGGTTGGGGACCAATTCCCAGATCAACTGTAGGATGCCACTCTAGTGTCGTTGAGGACCCATGCCCAGCCAAGCTGGAGGATGCCACTCTAGTGTCGCCTAATCACTGCTATCATTGGACATTTCTTGAAAGGCATTACACCCAAATCATCTCTCATTGTATCTTGAAAGCCACTACGAAGGGCACCATCACATTATATGTATAAAAACACTCTAGATAGGCTATTTGTGGTCCAAAATCTGAGTACAAAATAAGGATATACAAGAGATAAAAGATTCGTAAAGTGGTAAATGGTGTGTGTGGGGCCCACACAACATGTGTCTCTGCCTAATCTTCTGGTTGTGTACCTATCCATACTCTTCTACCAAACTGCGAACAAGTACCCCTAGGTGTGCTGGTGTACTCCCAAAGTAAATGGAATATCTTTCCATAAGGCTAACAAGTGCACGACGCTCATTGTTGGTCCAAAGGGAAAAATGTACTTTTACTAGCATGCCTCCTCAAATGTCCCTAGATAACCAAATGGATCACACTATTGTGATCCCAGAGGAAAAGCACACAGTATTGACTATTCATTCACCCGAATCAGACACCCGGTGAAGAAGTCGTATCTCTCAGCGTTGCACATGAACAGTGCTTTGTGGGGCCCGCAACCTTGATCCCATAAAACAATATATAGATCTCACCATTGTGACTGTAAAGACCAAGAAATTCCTTATAATTTTTTTTAAAATTTTTAGGGAATATTGAGAGTCTAAAAAAATTGACGGTGATTGATTCTGAGGCCTGAGGTCCCCAGAATGGAATTTTGAACTTTTTTAAGAAATGTTCAGTAAACATACAGGCGTAAATTTATATATTTTGAACCGGTGATCAGATTAAAAATATGAGGGCACCGTTGAATCCATAGCATCGAGATTCACTTAGTGGAGGCTTAACTTCGACCGTAGTAAGTCAGGTGAAAATTTTAGTTTTACTGTGTAATGCCCCAACCCCAGTTACTTAGAGTTAGTGCATTATTACATAACATTGGCATGATCACAAGATATCATGTCCTGAAAGACCTATTAGTTTAGTATCCTTTGAATTACTAGATATATACATAAGTTTTACATTACATTTTGAAGTAAAAAAACATTGTGTCTCTTTTGAACACACTCATATCCCATAACCTATCCCTATAGGTCAATCATAATATACTTCTTCACATCCTGGGAAAAATAAAACATAAGAAAGGGGTGAGATAAAATGCTCAATAAGGATAACAATATATCAAAAACTATCATAAGAAAACATAAACATTTAAGGCAATGTATAAGACTAAAACACAAGACTTTTAAACTTAAACTTCAGCATAATATGGAAAAGATAAATCAAATAATGTCATTTACTTATTCACGTGAATATTCTACTAGTCGAATAATCACATGTAATATCAATAGAAAATTTCATAATGATGGAATTCATAATATCATACATCATAACTGCATAGTCAATGCCTCATTCCAAGATTACAAATATAAATTTTGTCAAGGCCTTGTGCCAAGACACTAGTTTGTCTCATGAGACCTACCAATGAACTGTGGGGTTATAGCAGGCCTCGCCTGTCACTTACTAAGTCCAATGCATTCCTCATATGAAAAGGGTAAAATATAAACTAAACATTCGTATTAAAACTGGCATATGAAATGTTAATACTTTAACCACAAACCATGAATGGTATAAAAATACCACATCCACAGTCAAACATAACTCATTCAATACAATATGAAAGATTGTATTATAAAAAATCAACCTCAATCAAGAATAATGAAGGATATTTATATAGATGAAAATAATCAATAAAACTATTTGAGAGAAATATCCCATTTTTATTGAAAACATTTTAAAGTTGCACTATTTATCAAGAAGTCGTTTCAAAGAGATTTTTGAATTAAAGTGTCCCCTAACACTTAGAAGATTTAAAATGAATTTTAATTTTAAAAAATTCATGTCCATATAAATAAATATTTAAAACCATTTTTAAAACATGGACATTAATGAGAAAGATTTAGAAGAATAAATCTTTAAAATATTTAAAATGATATATTAGTTAAAGAGTTCCTAACCAAATGAGTAATGCTTGAATATAAATAATTGAGGAATAACATTAATCAAAACTTTATTATATCATGAGAATAAATGGATTCATGGTATAATATGTCAAAGAATAGTATATACACCATATAAAAGTGAATTGACACATAACAACAAAGAAGTCCCAATGGAATGTAAATTGAGACGAAATCCCTTATAAAGATCGTATCCTTAGATTAAGGATAAATTAATGACATAATTATGTGTGAAAAATATAAATACACTCAATATTATTGGATATTCCGTGTAAATAAATCATAGGACATTCACACATATTCTTTTAAAAACAAACACTACTGGAAAATAAGTCTTTACCAACGGTTCAAAACCATTGGTAAAGGATGGATAACCGTTGGTATATATTATACCAACGATTATCCAAACCATGGGAAAGTAAGGCGTAGGGAAAGATATATTCCAACAGTTTGTGGAAAATCATTGGCATATATTAGGATATCCACCTTATACCAACGGTTTTACATAACCATTGGTATAAATTTTTCACCAACGATTTGAAACCGTTGGTGAAGAGGCTATTCTGGATATATTTTTGGATGTTTTATACCAAAGATTCTATAGAACCGTTCGTATAAAACTCCATTTTCCAATGGTATACAACTGTTGGCATAGGCCATGCTGAGAAATTGCAGTAGCAAACTACTGTGAGCTGCTGCTGTGAGTGGTCTATCCAGGCCTATTTGAGTGATTTCCAGGCCTGTATTTCTAGGCCTGAATTGAATACATACATAGAATGAAAACATATACAATGAAAAACATAATTCTAAATCAATTAGTTTCCACCTTCCAGAAAATATACACATATATAATGAAAACATAACTCATAAGGCAATTATAAACATACATAATTGATTTAGAATTCAATTATGAGAGACAATTACATGTGCAATCCAAAATTTAATTCATAATTGAATACTGAATTGAATATATACATAATTTAATTATCAATTATGAATACAATACATAAAAAACTGAATACGTAAATGTTTTTTATATAGAATTAAGAATACATACAAAATTTCATTTTGTATAACACATACACGATTGAATAAAGAAATTAGAAGCTAATAACCCCAAAATAAGGAAATTGATAAATGAATTCAACCAAACAAAAATATAATGTCTCATGGTTTGGGGCAGGTTTCTTTGAACTTAGTGATGATGATAATGGGTGTGTATCAATGAGATTGTGTGACTTAGGGAATGTAGTTGTCCTTAGTGTAATAAATGACATGTGTTTTAGAATAGGGGTAGGAGTTCCTCACATGAGAAGTGGATTGTGTGAGGCTGGACCATGGATCCCTGTTCTCAAGTATCAACACAATCCGAATACGTTTGGTCGGTTTTCTATATGCCAGTTGTTTTTACTTAAAATGATGTCCATTTTAAACAAAAGACAGACACTTCGAGTGATACGGGCCACAATGTGCCTCGGATTGAGGTGGGGTTGACTCGTACACATCAAAAACGATCCATGGATCATTATCCTGAAGTATCAACAGAATCCGAATGTGTTTGGTTAGTTTTCCGTATGCTAGTTGTTGTTTTCACTTAAAATGTTGTCCATTTCAAATAAAAGTGAGACACTTTGAGTGGTACCGGCCACACTATGCCTCATATTAAGGTGGTATTGACTCGTACACATCAAAAATGACCCATGGATCATTGTACTAAATTATCAATAGAATCCAAATATGTTTGGTCAGTTTTACGTATGTCAGTTTCTGTTTTCACTTAAAATGTTGTCCATTTCAAATAAAAGTGAGACACTTTGAGTGGTACCGGCCAAACTGTTCCTTTGATTGAGGTTTGGTTGACTCATACATGTCAAAAATGACATATGTATCATTGTTCTAAAGTATCAACACAATCAGAATACATTTGGTTGGTTTTTCGTATGTCTGTTGTTTTTACTTAAAATAGTGTCCATTTTAAACAAAAGACAGACACTTCGAGTGTTACCCACCACACTGTGCCTTGTATTGAGTTGGGGTTGACTTTTACATGTCAAAAATGACCCATGTATCATTTTCCTGAAGTATCAACATAATCCGAATGCGTTTGGTTAGTTTTCTGTATGTTAGTTGTTGTTTTCACTTAAAATGTTGTCCATTTAAAATAAAAGTAAGACACTTTAAGTGGTACCGGAAAAATCGTGCCTCGGATTGATGCGCGGTTGACTCATACATGTCACAAATGACCCATGAATCGTTTTTATAAAGTATCAACACAATCAAAATACGTTTGGTCAGTTTTCCATATGGATGTTGTTTTTACTTAAAACAGTGTCCATTTTAAACAAAATACAGACACTTCGAGTGATACCTGCCACACTACGCCTCGGATTGAGTTGGATTTTACTCTTACATGTTAAAAATTACCCATGGATCGGTTTCTTGAAGTATCAACAGAATCTGAATGTGTTTGGTTGGTTTTCCATATGCTAATTGTTGTTTTCACTTAAAATGTTGTCCATTTCAAATAAAATTGCGACACTTTGAGTGGTATCGACCAAACCGTGCCTCAGATTGAGGCGTGGTTGACTCATACACATCAAAAATGACCCATGGATCGTTTTTCTAAAGTATCAATACAATCAGAATACGTTTCGTCGGTTTTCCGTATGGTTGTTTTTTTACTAAAAACAGTGTCCATTTTAAACAAAAGACAGACAGTTCAAGTGATATGGGCCACACCATGCCTCAGATTGAGTCAGAGTTGACTCTTACATGTCACAAATGACCCATGGATAGTTTTCCTAAAGTATCAACAGAATCCAAATTCATTTGGTCGGTTTTCCGTATGCTAGTTGTTGTTTTCACTTAAAATGTTGTCCATTTCAAACAAAAGTGAGACACTTTGAGTGTTACCGACCACACCGTGCCTCGGATTGAGGAGGGGTTGACTTTTACATGTCACAAATGACCCATGGATCATTGTTCTAAAGTATCAATAGAATCTGAATATGTTTGGTCAGTTTTCCGTATGCCAATTGTTGTTTTCACTTAAAATGTTGTCCACTTCAAATAAAAGTGAGACACTTTGAGTGGTTCCGGCCAAACTGTGCCTTATATTGAGGCATGGTTGACTCGTACACATCAAAAATGACCTATGGATACTTGTTATAAAGTATCAACACAATTAGAATACTTTTGGTTGGTTTTCCGTATGTCTGTTGTTTTTACTTAAAAGTGTGTCAATTTTAAACAAAAGACAGACACTTCAAGTGATACCTGCCACACCATGCCTCGTATTGAGTCGGGGTTGACTCGTACACATCACAAATGACCCATGGATCATTTTACTAAAGTATCAACAGAATCTGAATTCGTTTGGTCAGTTTTTCGTATGCCAGTTGTTGTTTTCACTTAAAATGTTTTCCATTTCAAATAAAATTGAGACACTTTGAGTGGTACCAGCTAAACCGTGCCTCGTATTGAGACGCGGTTGACTCATACACGTCAAAAAAGACCCATGTATCATTGTTCTAAAGTATCAACACAATCAGAATATGTTTGTTTGGTTTTCCATATGGCTGTTGTTTTTACTTTAAATAGTGTCCATTTTAAACAAAACACAGACACTTCAAGTGATACCTACCAAATTGTGCCTCGTATTGATTCGTGGTTAACTCATACACATCAAAAATGACCCATGGATATTTTTCCTGAAATATCAACAGAATCTGAATGTGTTTGGTCAGTTTTCCATATGCCAGTTGTTGTTTTCACTTAAAATGTTGTCCATTTCAAATAAAAGTGAGACACTTTGAGTGCTACCAGCCAAAACGTGCCTCAGATTGAGGAGCAGTTGACTCGTACACATCAAAAATGACCCATTGATCATTTTTCTAAAGTATCAACACAATTAGAATACATTTGGTCAGTTTTCTGTACGGTTGTTGTTTTTACTTAAAACAGTGTCCATTTAAAAAAAGGTAGACACTTTGAGTGATACCCACCACACCGTGCCTCAGATTGAGTCGGGGTTGACTTTTACATGGTACAAATGACCCATGGATCGTTGTACTGAAGTATCAATAGAATCTGAATGTGTTTGGTTAGTTTTTTGTATTCCAGTTGTTGTTTTCACTTAAAATTTTGTCCATTTCAAATACAAGTAAGACACTTTGAGTGGTACCGGCCAAACCGTGCTTCGGATTGAGGCGCAGTTGACTCATACACATCACAAATGACACATGTATCTTTGTGCTAAAGTATGAACACAATCAAAATACGTTTGGTCAGTTTTCCATATGGCTGTTGTTTTTACTTAAAACAATGTCCATTTTAAACAAAAGACAGACACTTCAAGTGATACCCACCACATTGTGCCTCGTATTGAATCTGGGTTGACTCTTAAATGTCAAAAATGACCCATGTATCGTTGTCCTAAAGTTTCAACAGAATCCAAATGTGCTTGGTCATTTTTTCGTATGCCAGTTGTTGTTTTCACTTAAAATGTTTTCCATTTCAAATAAAAGTGAGACACTTTGAGTGGTACCGGCCAAAATGTGCCTCAGATTGAGGTTTGGTTGACTCTTACATGTCAAAAATGACCTATGTATCATTGTGCTAAGGTATCAACACAATCAGAATATGTTTGGTCAGTTTTCTGTATGGTTGTTGTTTTTACTTAAAACAGTGTCCATTTTAAACAAAAGACAGACACTTTAAGTGATACCCTCCACACCGTGCCTCAGATTGAGTCGGGTTTGACTCATACACATCACAAATGACCCATGGATCGTTGTCCTAAAGTATCAATAGAATCCGAATTCATTTGGTCGGTTTTTCATATGCTAGTTGATGTTTTTACTTAAAATGTTGTCCATTTCAAACAAAAGTGAGACACTTTGAGTGGTACCGGCCACACCGTACCTTGGATTGAGATGGTTTTGACTCTTACAGGTCACAAATAACCCTTGGATCTTTTTTCTAAAGTATCAATAGAATCTGAATAAGTTTGGTCAGTTTTCCGTATGTCAGTTGTTTTTTTCACTTAAAATGTTGTCCATTTCAAATAAAAGTGAGACACTTTGAGTGGTACTGGCCAAAGTGTGTCTCATATTGAGGTGAGGTTGACTCGTACATGTCAAAAATGACCCATGTATTGTTGTTATAAATTATCAACACAATCAGAATATGTTTGGTCGGTTTTCCATATGGCTGTTGTTTTTACTTAAAATAGTGTCCATTTTTTAAAAAAAAAAGACAGGCACTTTGAGTGATACCCACCACACTGTGCCTTGGATTGAGTTGGGGTTGACTCTTAAACATAGAAAATGACCCATGGATCTTTTTTCTGAAGTATCAATAGAATCTGAATGCGTTTGGTCAGTTTTTCGTATGCCAGTTGTTGTTTTCACTTAAAATGTTGTCCATTTCAAATAAAAGTGAGACATGGTGAGTGGTACCGGCCAAACTGTGCCTCGTATTGAGGCTCGGTTGACTCGTACACGTCACAAATAACCTATGTATCATTGTTATGAAGTATCAACACAATCAGAATATTTTTGGTTGGTTTTCCGTATGGATGTTTTTTTTACTTAAAAAAGTGGCCATTTTAAACAAAAGACAGACACTTCGAGTGATACCCGCCACACCGTGCCTTGGATTAAGTTGGGGTTGAATCGTAAACGTCAAAAATGACCCATGGATTGTTTTCCTGAAGTATCAATAGAATCCGAATTCATTTGGTCAGTTTTTTGTATGACAATTGTTGTTTTCACTTAAAATGTTGTCCATTTCAAATAAAAGTGAGACACTTTGAGTGGTACCGGCCAAACCGTGCCTCATATTGAGGCGCGGTTGACTCATACCCATCAAAAATGACCCTTGGATCATTTTTCTAAATTATCAACATAATCAGAATATGTTTGGTCGGTTTTTCGTATGTCAGTTATTGTTTTCAGTTAAAATGGTGTCCATTTCAAAAATATCCATACCAGAGTGAAAAAACCAGAGTGAAAAAACAGGTTATAGTGAATTCAAAAATATCCATACCAGAGTGAAAAACCAGTTATACTGAATTCAAAAATATCCATACTAGAGTGAAAAAATAGGTTCAAAAATAAATAGTTATACAAAATTCAAAAATGTAATGGATCAATCTTCCCCTGATCACCATCACTATCATCATTGTCATCATTAGCCTCATCCTTGCCTCCATATCTGTCCTCGTCATCATCCTTGTAATTTTCCTCATGCTCATCCTCAGCCCCATCCTCTCCCTCGGCCATATCCTCGCCCTCATCCTCATCCTCATCCTCACCCTCGCCTTCTTCAGCATCCTCATCATCACCAGGAATGTCATCATCTCGACTACCACTAGAACTATCGCCTGGTTCATTGTATAATGCACCCATCTATGACATATATGTTTTACAAGACACTCTGGCCTCTGGTGGAAGTGATGAAGATAAAGCTTTGATCAGTTTCATAAATTATTTCTCCCTCGTTTGAACTTATTCTTCCAACTCTGTGACCCTTTTATCAGACTATCTTTCATGCTCCTTGACATGTTCCAACTTGATGGTAATGGAATGGATACTTGGAGAGTACCAATACCTCGTCGGGACTATATTATTTCTAGGTCGGCAGCGTACTCGACCAAAGTGATCATCTCCCAAAACTTGATATAAATGATCGTGTGGCCCTAAATTGTCAAGCTCCTGGGAATCAAGGGCCTCTAAAGCATCCTGTTAGAAATATTAATAGATTATTAAATTTCTAAATAGATATTAAACTTTGAAATAAACAAATTAAAACTTACAATCTTTTCTTGTGTTGGTTCATTAACCGCAGTTCCATCTTTTTTCCTTTTACTCGAGCAAAACAATTTTTATCGAGGGATACGTCCTTCAATATTCAATTTGTGCTTCTGTAATGACATTTAAACAATATAAAGTGTAAGTATAATCATATATTCAATATTCAATGAATAACATAATTTAAGTATTAAATAATAAAAAGGGAAAGTCCTAAAGAAAAATTATAAACAACTATATCGTACTATCTGTCTCTCATGATCTGACATAGTAGTGCGCCCCAAAGTGTGGAGGTATTTCTTTGAGTCAATGTTTTTTTTTTGTTTTTTTCAGAATATTCCTAAATAATGTTTAATAATAAATAAGATAATATTAATTCAAAATATAAAAACTGTCATTTAAATACCTCAAATGGGATTAATACCTTAAATTTGGAAGTCACCCAATGGGTAATCATTTGGTGATATTGCTCTATCGGGCAGTCATCCATGATAGGTAATGTCTCCAACTCTGTTCCCACTCTATCACACCATCCAACATACAGCTCATGCTTATAAGCTCTCCAAATCCCTCCTAGATCCTTTAAATGTGTTGTTCATGCACCTTCGCCATCAGGGAAGTAAAACTGAAGCTGACACCTAATAGATTAATTCATATAAATACCAAAAAAAATACCACATTAAATCCAATAGATTTTTTACCCATATTTGTGCCCATGCATTATCTTTGACTTCATGTGGCAGATGTATCCAAGATAGAGGGCTGACCAGAATGATGTCAGATTATTTGGCTAGCATCGCCAAAAAACCCTAACATTCCTGACCAGATTTATCAATCATCTATCCATCATCATTATATTCAACAATCAATTGTGTCTGGAGGTTCCATACTGCACGCAAGTGAGTACATCCCCTCCCCCACCTCCTATCAGTAGATGAATCTGTTATTTAATAAAAAATATCAATACAAGTTATAATAAAAATAAATTTTGGTATAAAAATTTGTTAGAGTTATATAAATATACCTGTGGTAGTCGGATCAATGGGCGTCACTGGATGTGCAAAAGTTGAAGGAATATCCTATACAGGTAGAGTGTCCCTCAGTGTACTCCCCTCAGCCACATACTATGATGGAGTAGGAGTCGAAGAAATTGGAATATAATAGCTCATAGATAATGAACCAGAAGCAAAATATGATGGTACAGACGTATGGACAACTAGTATTGTAAACATCGGAGGCTTAAATATCCCGTGTGTCCCCAAAGACACACCAGGATCAAAATGGGGTGTAGAAGATATGTCTATGGTAGGGGCATAGTCTAATCGGGTATGACCAGTGGATCATCTAACTCTCGCACCATGAACCCTCGTACCACCGGCCTTAGTACTGGGACCACTATATGATCATCTAACTCTGACACCACCCCTCCCCCCTCCTACCACCAGCCTCTATACTAGGATCAATATCAGGCTCCTCATTGGATATCTCTCGTCTAGGTGGTGGATTCTAAAAAAAAGTTTAACACAAAAGTAAACACATGATATTATAAGTTATTGAAATATATATATTTGAAATAAAATACTCACAATAGGGATGAGTGGAGGAATGCCCATCTGTGTCATGCGATGATTATTTTCTATCATCTTTTTCCGCCGCCTCTCTTCAATGGGTGTCATTTCCTGCAATGAAAACAAATATGGAAGTAATTGAAAATAGATAACTAATGTGTAACCCAAAAAACAAAATATAAAAAAACCATTCTGATAAAAAAACATAAAGAAACAGAATATTTATGGTGGTTTAAAGTTAATTACTAGGATACACACTCTAAATGATGTAGGTGAAACATGTAGGTGAGAACACGACTATATGATTCTATATATTTCCCACCCCAACTTCGGGTTGAAAATTAACTCTAACAATTGAGCTATTTGAGTCATCATAAGTAATAAACGTATTTCTTCCAATTGCAGTAGGGATAGTGTCAAATTCATCATCACCATCATAAAAAACATGTCTGGGATTTACTTCAATAATTACACCAAATTTAGGATAGCGATGATCTTTGATATAAAAAACTTGTTTCACCATTGATGGCAATACATATGGTTCATCAGTGGAAAGGGTGAGAGTCATGTCAATAACTCTAAATACACAATCATCAATAAAGGTTCCTTGCCTCATCATTGAATCAAACCATTGACATTTCATCATCGTGACTCGACCATGTGAGTAATAATCCAAAATTATTATTTTCTCCATGACTTCATAATAAGCTACATTTTCATAACGAGGTCTATTATCTGATGAAATGGAATAACAGTATGTTGTGGTAGTTAACATAACACCATCATGCTGTGTTCTCATGTTTCTTGCTCATTTAGTGATAATAAATTTTTATCCATTGATCACAAGTGATTTACAAGCACGGACCATGGTATTAGGACCAAAATCCAAAGATCTTATTTCATTAGAAACAGAGTCTGTAGGAAAACTTGATACCTGAAATATAAACAAATATTAAACTTAATTAAATATTATTTTTATTTAGTTATTACACAAATATTTTTACCTTCAATTTTAACCAAGCAGAAAACCCTTTGCTATGAAAAGTCTCTTTCCTTATCAAAGATAAAGAGCGATGCTTTCTATTTATCAATTATTTATGTTCCCTGTAAATAAAAATAATAATAGTTTAACAAATATTTAAAATTACAAGAGATAAGATAAGAGATACATGGAATATTTACTTACTTGATATAATCATCGAACAAATCACAATTGAACAACATTGTGTGATGTGCCATCTCTCGCTCTTCAAGGCTTAATGTCGTCAATGTATATGATCCTAGAATTACTCCTATCTAGGGAAGTGATAGAAAACTGGGTTCAATTTTCTCATATTATTCTTCTTCATTTCTCATTGGTCTGTTTATTATGGAAGTAAGATCAGACAAATACATTGAGCATAAATCCATATATTCTTGATCCAAGTAACCGTTCACAATAAAACCTTCGGGATAATTCCTATTCCAAACATATTATTTCAATGTGTACATATTTATTTCAGTTGGATACATCCAACAGAAAGCAATGGGTCCTCCAAGAAGTATTTTGGTCGGAATATGGACAGTCAGATGCAACATGCATGTAAAAAATGATGGAGGGAATATTTTCTTTAACTCACACAAAATTAATGGTGTCTCTGCCAACAGTTTTTTGAAGAAGGATTTGGACAACTTCTTAGCACAAAGATCTCTAAAAAAATAACACAACCAAATAACTGAGACTCTTACATTATTGGATAAGAGATGGAGGATTGCTATTGGAATCAACACATGAAAAAGGATGTGATAATCATGAGTCTTCAAATATTTCAGCTTCAACTCTTATCTGTTGACCCGTTTTGATATATTTCTTAAATATCCATCAGGAACTTTAATAGTCTCTATCACTTCCAGAAATTGATTTTTTTTCAGTAGGTGTCATCACATAAAAGCACATAGAACTTGCCATTTATTTTCACTAATACAGACAGGATGCAATTCTGGTCTGATCCCCCAATCTACCAAGTCATGCCAAGATCGTAAATCATCTTTTGTCTTCCCCTTGACATTTAGAAGAATCAAAAGTAACATTTCACATATATTCTTTTCAATGTTCATTACATCTAAGCAATGACTTAACAAGTTGGTTTACCAATATGACAACTCAAATAATATAGTCTTCTTCTTCCAATTCTAACAGGTATCATTGGAAACATTTTTCCTCTTTCTAGATTTCATTACACCCTTCCCAAATGAATAACTGAAATCTTTCAATTCATTAAGCACATCAGTTACAAACATACGCTGAGGTGGATCTTTAGTCTCCATGGTATTTTCAAATCTTCGACGATTGTTTCTATATGGATGGTTCATTGGCAAGAATCATCGATGTCCCATAAAACTAAAACTACGATGATATTTCAGTTTTCTCGATCGAGTATTATTTATACAAATAGGACATGACAATTTTCCTTTTGTGCTCCATCCAGACATCATTGCATGAGAAGGAAAATCATTGATCGTCCACATAAGCGCAGAACGCATCTGAAATATGTCTTTAGAACATGCATCGTATGTGGGCACACCCACATCCCAAAGAAGTTTTAACTATTTTATTAAAGGTTTCATGTATACATCTATATCATTTTTGGGATCAAAAGGGCCAGATATTAGTATACTCAAGAAAGTGTAAGGCTTTTTCATACACAACCATGGGGGAAGGCTATAAATGTTTATGAAAACCGGTCATGTGTTGTGCGAAGTAAGAATCTGCCCAAATGGATTAAAACTGTCACATGAAATACCCAGTCTCACATTACGCATATCGGCTGCAAATTCAGGATACCAAGCATCAAATCTCTGCCATGAAAATCAATCTTTAGGGTAAACCAACTTTTCATTATTATATTTTTTTCTTGGTGTCATGTCATTTCATTTTTACTAATATTTCATTAGACATGAAAAGGTTCTGTAATCTGGGGATCAATGGAAAGTTCCACATTACTTTTTGTGACACACAATATGGTGTTCTATCATCTTTTGGCTTCCATCGGGAGGTTCCACATTTGATACAATCATTTCTTTCAGCAGTTTCCTCCCAAAATAAGCAGCAATCATTCGGGCAAGCATGGTTTTTTTTTTGAGAATCCAAGTTCATCAACTAACTTCCATGTCATATAGTGGTTTGAGGGAATATATGCATCATTTGGAAGTAAGTCCTTCAAGAAGGTAAGAATGTAATCGATTGCAGTATTTGAAATCCCATACATAGTTTTCCCATGAAACAATCAGATTAAAAATTCCAACTTTTTCATTTTACCACATTTCCAATATACTAGAGTCGTCGCAGCATCATTCAATTTTTTCACCCTATCAACATCATCATTTTCATTGGACACATCATGTGTTCTTGTATCAAAATCTTGTTGGCTGGACATCCTTTCCTTCTCATGATGTTGAATAAATGGAAACTGATCATATATCAAACTCTCCAATTCAGTCCTATCATTTGGATCATCAACATTTTGAGATTCTATTTTCTCTCCATTTTGATACCACACATAATAGTTTGTTTGGAAACCATATTTGGTTATATGATAGTTAACTACTTCACGACTCAACCAAGGTCTTCCAACACAATTAGAACATGGGCAGTTTATGTGACCACTATCTGAAGCCTTTTCAAATACAAAATCTAAAAAGTTGTTCAAATTATTTTGAAAATTGGTTGAAATCTGATCAGTTTCGTACATCCAACTTCTATCCATTCTGTAAAAAAATTTCAATAAGTCATTTCAAAGCAATTCAATAATATTGAAGTTCAATCAAAAAAATATTTAGGTAAATGACATTTTTTTACTTTAAATAAAATCATAACTGACACATTACTCTATATGAGAATCATATTAAGAAATACAAAAAAATACAGTGTATATAATAAAATAAGATATAGAATTTATAAGGCCTATATTCAAGGATTTCCCAGTAAGATATTGGAAGTGGATCAAGGAATAGATAATCTTTAAGGGTCTTGTTGGGAGTACATGAGTTTTATACTTTAACTTCTTCAGGGAGATCAAGATGAGGAGTAGGATGAGGATCACATCAAAAGTAGTTATGGCCTCATCAAGTTTAACCTTAACCATGGATTAAAGGATCCTAGGTTTGGGTTCCTAGATCATAGGTTGGTAGGGTGTATTCATTGAATCATGTCCCAATTGATTTTGGAGAGGGACCTTCAATAGTTATAGGTATGGATTTGATTAGAAACACCTATAAAAAGGATATTCAGGAATTGTGACATCCCAAACCAGGATACCACTCACTAGTGACCCGAACCCAGATGGCCACTCATTGGAGAGGGACCTTCAAGTTCTATTTTGTTTTATCTCACATACGAATAATGATTTTTGGGCTGTCCGGGGTCCAGGAAGGAGGGTGGTGGGCTGTCCGGGGTCCAGGGAGGAGGGTGGGGGGCTGTCTAGGTTTCAGGAAGGATGGGGTTGTATTGGGTCCAAAAAGGTGGGTGGGGGCTGTCTAGTGTCTAGGGAGAAGGGGGGGCTTTCCAGGGTCCAGTAAGGAGGGTGGGGGTTTGTTCGAGGTCCAGGGAGGAGGGGGGTTGTACAGGGTCCAGGAAGGAGGGGTTTTCCTGGGTCTAGGAAGGAGGGGGGTTGTCCTGGGTGGACCTCAAAACACCGAATGGGGTTCCACTCTATAGTTCTGAGAATATATTATCCAAAGCTACAAATATTCCACCTATAAACATGACAACTTTAAATCAGTGCCTATTGTAATTTCATGACATTTAAGGGATATGTATTTTGTGAAAAGCCTATACATTACAGTGATGTTCGTGAATGATGTATTTTTCCCAAATGTGTATGGAATTCAGTAACGAGGATGATTTCTTCCATTTAACCAATGTTATAGTGTACGTTTAGGATGAATTCTTGCATTTAACTAGTATTCTAGTTTATTTTTAGGTGAGGTGAGTTATAAACCATGTTAGTCATGTCATTAGAACATGGGTTCTTCCATTTAACCATGTTGTCTTGAATTTCAGGGATGAAAGTGTTTTGACTGAGCTAATTACTACCTACTCTATAATATGGCCAACACATCATGTGGGCATACCCATGAAACAAATCCATGTGTAAATGGGACGTTTTCAGAACCCCATTTTTTCAAACATAATTTTCACCATAATTGATTGGCCATGTATATTTACATGTCTATCCAAGTCATGTATTGTGTGTACATTCCCATGTACATTCCCAAGACACTAGATTATCGTAGACACCATGTCAACCGTTATACACACCATGTGAACCCTTATACCATATTGTCATTATTACAATCATTAATAACAACTTATTAAACAACATCACTTGTTATATTAGGAAAACTAATGGTTATATTAGGAAAACTAATATTCATTAATATTGCGAATTTGACATTCTGTGAATTAGTTTCATGAAGAGGGAAGAAGTACTACATTGGAAAAGGATAGGTCCCACCGATAGTTCCCTTTGTAGATATTTTATTCATAAAGAACATTGGATTGTACAGTTAAGTATTTCTTATTTCTTCTGTGAAGAATAATTAGGGACCACATACTATTTTACAATGTTCAATAAGATACTCCATATGTTCTATTATGAAAAGGATAAGTGAACAGTGTGTCATTTTATATATATATATAGATTTTGATAGAAACATGATACATAATTTTTATGTAATACACATAGTATACAAAAATTAAGATGAATAAGATCTTCATGTTTGACATGATCTTAATGAAAGGAGTGATTTTCATGAAATACTATAAATAAATATTACAAACAATTTCTTCTGAGTTCATATACATGAAGCTGTAATATTTAAAGCATTGAGATTAAAAAAAACTATGAATCTTTAAAATTAGAACACAAGAAAGATACACCATTCCCTTATAAATTTATATGTGTAATGAAAACATTAATTGGAAAATGTGTACACCGATGTAGTGATTTGAGTACACAATTCATGGATGTAGTGATTTGAGTACACAATTCGTGGAGTAGTGAATCATAAAATTTTCCCAAATCCCTAGAAATAGGGAATAACGATATCCTTGAGAATATAAGGATATACTTGAGAAGAGGTTGAAGGATATCCTTGAGAATAGGTGGAAGGAGTCTAACCTGGCAGAAAATCAGGTGGAAGATGTGCACCTATGCTGGGGCTTCTCAGGGGCTTCTGGGAGTCGGGCAGCGCTTCTGGGAGTCACGCAATCTGCTTCTGGAATCGGGGGGGAAGGTTCACCTACCTTTAGTTTGAATTTGGGGAATATTTTTTCAACAGTTATTAAAACCGTTGGGAAAATAATGATTTCCCAATGGTTTCATCAAACCGTTGGGAAACTCCATCTAAACTCCATCTTTCCCAACGGTTTCATCAAACTGTTGGGAAAACTCCATCTAAACTCCATATTTACCAACGGTTAATGCAAACCATTGGTAAATAACACCTATACCAATGGTTCAAAAGAACCGTTAGTATACAAGTGTTGGGAAAATAATGATTTCCAGTAGTGAAATCCAATGACTTGGATGTTTAACTCAATAAATGTAAATTGAGTTAAGATTACCCTTTTCAAGTTCATATCAATGACTTGAGAATTTATCAATGGTGTGATTATGTGTATTAAAATTATATCCACACAAAGTTGAGTGTAAGTTACTAAATAAATAAATAAATAGTGATTCCACACATAATCTTGGAGTAAAATAATCAATGAAGTACGTGTAAAACCCAATGAGTGGAAATTGAAATTAGAAATTCCATTACCGATTTGGTAACTTACAAAACATGCACCCCATGAAATAAGTATAATAAAATGAAGATACAAATACCCATAAATTAAATTATATTACACAAATAATACAATCATGGGTAGTACATACACCACACAAAAGTAAATAGTGACAAATATCGCATGAATCTCACGGGAATAAAAAGTGAGATGAAAACCCCTTACCTTGTACTTTTCCTTAGTTGAGGGTAAGTTAACCTCTTTTATAATGGTTAAATAATTTTCATTAAATTATACAGGAACCACATACATAAATATGATATCATTTATTATCATTTAATATTTCTTTGTTAATAATATTTCAGTAGTATCATTGTTTCTAGTGTTAACTGATTCATTTTTCTTTATGTGTTTTGTTACATAAGTCATATTTGTTATGGATAGGATGTATTTTATTCATATACAGAATGATATTAAGTTCTTAAACATTATTTTTAATCATCAAATGAAAATTATTCTTGAATGGTTACGATGGGGAATGAAATCTCATCGCGTCGTGGAGACGGTAATCCGTACGTACGCACGAGCACCAATATCATTCTATTAGTGGTGAAATAGTATGTAATTGGATGGTATATTATATAAACAGAATCATTAAAATGTTATATTTATTATTTAGATCAATTATACTCATTATTATACCCATAAAAATAATTAAGTGTTGAATAACAAACTACTCCACGGCGTGGAGACGGTAAGTCGTACGTATGCACGTATGGTGACTTTGTCATTAATAGGATGGGTAGAATAATGAATATGGTTGTACCCTATTTATAATAACATATTAGTATGTAGAAGTTACTAAATTTGTTATTTTATTCTATAAAAAATAAATAAAGAGGAAGTGGAAGAAGAAAAGAACTTTGAAAGAGGTGATGAAGTAATTACCTCTTCTTCGGGTGTTTCTTTTTTATTTGAACAAAAGGACTCCTTAGGTTGGCTTTATGATCAATTTAAGGCCTCTGGGTTGAAGTTAGGGTAGTTTAGAGGATATTTGAGCATGGTTTGGTCGATCCAAATGGATTTGGAGTTGTAAATTTGAGAGAAGGGGAAGTACCCTTTTATAAGAGAGGTGAGGGGCACTTTAGGAAAAGCTTGAAATATTATTTTATTATAAAATAATTTTCGGTTTATAATGGCTCCAAATGGATTTATTTATAGGATAAGGTGGGTATGGGTCGAAAACCTCTCAACCAATAGGTTTTAGACGAGTTTAGGTCACTATATTAATCTTATCTTTTAGATTTAACTTTTAGTTAAAAAGTTTATCTTTTACCATGTCTTCTTGAATTCTTACACTATAGGGTTAATAAACATACTATAAAATTCCAATAGAGCCTCAAGTTGTTCATTAATGACATATATAACATTATATAAGTCCTTTGTCTGAACCTTATAATTTTATGAATATTATATTATTTAATAAAATATTATTTGTTTTAAAAACTTATTTATGTCAATTTTGACACTATTTAGTATTTAGTTTTTTTGAAAGTCATAAAAACATGATTACTTCAAAAAATCATTTAATAAACCCTAAAATGTCATAATAACCTAGAAAATTCTTGTAATTCATCAAAATTCTCAATTTACATTTATTTTAATATTTAAAATATCAATTATTTTAATCTTTCATTAATAAGGTTTTTATTGCATCATCATTGTGTCAAAAATAAATTTAATTATTTAATGTCTAAAAATTATAAATAAAATACCATGATGTATTAAATATTTTTAGATTTTAAATTAATTTTTATAGACGAATTTATCTTATGTATAACCCTATATTAAAAATGGTTTAGTTATTAAAATTTGAATTTAACACTTTTAACTCTTCTTTAAATAAAATATAATAGATGTACTAATCTAATCCAAGTGGATAAAAAAGAATCATATTTTTTTCCTAAGGTTTATTTTGGTCTAAATACACTTATCCAATTGAATTAGGACAAGTTTTGGGATAATTATAATATCATTTTTACCTTTAATTACCCTATTTACTTTTAACCGTGGTAAATAAAATTCCAAAGTTGCTATTCACCAAAAATTATTTTCATCCTATTGAACCATATTTTACTTACTGATTTCAATCATTTCTCTCGGATTTTTGAAATTCAATTCACAGAAGTGGTAAAATTATGTTTTATGAAAATTTGCAAATGTGCCTAGAGGGTGGGTAAAAGACTGTAAAAAGTTCAATAAAATTTTATATATCTAATCTTATTATGAAATAACATCAATTAATTAAATTGGACTAATATAGGTATTATGTATCTATTTTGACTTTAAAATAAATTTACCTAAAAATAATAATTATTTAAATAAAAAGTCAGTTTTAAACAATAACACAGTGTTTTTCACTATTCATCAAAAATTGAATATTTTCAGAAAAATACCAAAAAATCACCCAAAGATAATTTTTATATTCTAAATTCAAAAATTATGTATATTTTAAAAATTCAAAACATAGAATTTTTATTAATTAATTTAAAAATAATTCTTGTTGTCAAAACCAGAAAGCGGGTTTTTGAGAAGTAAAAACTATCAAAAGATTGATATGTGTTTATGTCCAATTTAAATGTAAAATTACATAAAATGACAAAAATTGGATTAAATGATAAAAATATAATCTAATTATACTTCAAAACCATTCAAATTTATAATTTAACACTATAAATTGTTTTTATTAAAAAAATTGTTTTCAATTAAAATTTAGTATTTTTCACTATTCATCGAAATATGAAAGTTATCAAAAAAGCACTGAAATTTTATCCAAACTAAATTTTTATGTCCCTCTTCTAAATAAGATGTTTATTTTTTCAAATTGAATATATAAAAGTGTCAAATATTGGATTTAAAATGGGTTCTCCATTAAAAGGCGGTAAAATTTCATTTTTTGAAAAATACTTCTTTTATCTGAAAAATTGAATTTGTTCTTATATTATGTCGAATAAACACATAATATGAATGTTAAAATTATATGAAGTGTATAAAATTCAAAATTAATTTAATATTATTCATAACCTCTTTTGGAACGTCTAGTTTGGTAAGTCGTGGTGCGCTCGAACTCATTGTTGATGTAGTGCAAGCTATTGAATTACTTTAAAGAAAATAACTTACTATAAAATTTTAGGGTGTTAAATTATTCCCCCATTTTGGAAATTTCATCATCACAATTTTAAAACTGTTCTTGGGAACTTCATTTAAAGTCCCACATCGAAAAAAGAGTCAATAAAAATATCACTTTACAAGAAAGAAATATAAGTACAAAGGTCACCTGAGATAACCCATACTAGGATTACATGTAGGAAAACATGGATATTGAAGATAAACTAAGTGTCAATTTCTGATGGAGAGTGATAGAAAACATGATCAGAAGAAAGTTAACAACAAGAAAACCATAAACTTGTGATGGGTTAAACGGTTATTGGTTCCTAATAGGAAAAGTAAACGGACAATTTTTTTGTTTTAAGTTCCATTTCATAAAGTTGAGGAATTTATTTATGAGATTGACTAATAACATAAAGAGATATACTTACTTTTCAAGTATATTTTTATCCTTTAATAAATTTCTACCACTAACTCATCTTTTCTCCAAACGATGAGTATTCAAGATGACTTGGTCACACCTAAAGCGCTAGAATTAACTTCTAGAGAATCACATAATCCACAAAATATGAACTATATATTTCCATTGTCTTTAGAGATCAACCAAAACCAAAGTGGTTGGTAAAAGATCAGTTGATCCCCAAAATGGATAATCCTTTATAGAAAGAAATACTAATCTTAATTTTAAAAATTAAACAAACAATATCCAAAGTTCAACAAATACCATTCAATAAACAATTGTCCTTAAAATTATTCAAAATAATCCAAACTAAGTTTGAAACCCAAAATTCAAAAGAACTTTATCACATAGTCTCCCATAATAAATCTTAACATTTATCTCCAAATAACATCGACTACTCTTAAAGTCACATAATTAAAAGTAATTAACCTAATCACATATTCTCTATGATAGGTTAATCATTTCCATAAATAACCTAAATTGCTATAAGTCCACAATAAAAACATAGATTCTTCCAAAATAAAAAAAAATCCACCATTACTCTTCAAATGAAATCCCATAGTATTATATTTTCCTTAGGAATATAGTGTTCTCAAAAGAGAGAACGTCTTCCAAAATAAAAAATTTCACTTAGTCACCAAATCATTCTCCTATAATAAGGATATGCATTTGATAAATTCTAGGTTCCCAAAATCAACATATTCTTGATCCATAAAATCATTTAACAAAAAATAATTAGTCATACTAACTAGGTGCATCACGTAGTATAGTGGTAGGCGATAAATCCCAGTTGTACTTTTATTGTGGGTTAAATTCCCGCAGCTTTGTCCGACACGATGGGTTTTCACATGGTCTTTGTGTTGTCCTTTTTCAAAAACTATATAATTTTATAACATTTCTAAAAAATGAGATAATTTCCTCAAAAAAACCATAACATATTTTAACCACAAATTTTATCTCAAACCTCGCATTTTCATCCAAAAAGTAATAACCTTTAATTGCCTCAAATTCAAGGATCATATAAACCCAAATGATTCTTTATAACTATATCCACAAAAGAAAAGATAATTCTTCCTCAAATAATATTTTCACATAACAAACTTCAGGGTTACACATACAAGAGAAAAGTCTTCCAAAGTAATCCCATCAACAAAGATCATTAATACTTTTAAACATTTCTACATCCATTTATTTACACATAGGTTCTTCCTTGACATAGAAATTATCCTATAGAATAGGGCATTGACTCAGGTAATGCATAGGTCCCCTACATTTACATAAAATGATTGTAAATGGATTATTAGGATCATTTTTATTTTCTTCCATAGTACTCTTCATTTTTCCTTGGTAATTCTTTACTTTATGTCCTTATTTCCCACACAAAAAGAATTTATTTATTCTATTGAGACACTTTCCTGGGTGTCTTCTTCTACATTTCCTACATGATGTAAATTGAACTTTCTTTTCTCCATGGTCTCCACTGCTAGATCTCTTATCATCCTCTGCCTTTCTCTTCTTTGTTGAGTTCGGGAGTTGGTTAATGTATATATTGTTGATCATATTTTAGGAAAACTGATTTGGCATGAACACAATATATTTTATGCCTATCAAAATTTCATTTCATTTCTCATTTCCACCACTATTCCCACCTTGTACATCATGTTTAATGTTACTCTCACTTCTTTGGAATCCAGTCATTGACTAAAACCAGAAAGCATAGTGTGAGTAACAATAGTCATAAAATGATTTAGAGAATGTCATGACACCTTATTTTCAATCAAAAACACCTTAGGATTAACCAAGGTTATTTATTCTCATATTATATTAAAATCATTCAAATCAGTTTGTAAAGAAAATGTGAATTATCCTAATCATATCCCCCAAGAGTGTCAAACTAGGTGCGCAGTAAGGCCCGTTGTCGTGTACCAGGATAACCTGGGTCATGCCCGAAACTTCTTGTCATAGTTTTCACTCCTAGGTACATGTGTTCCAGAACCACGTCCACTTGTAGTATCCAGACAGGGATGTATTTATTGGAAAACCCACATAATATTTACATTAAAAAAAATTAATATTCTTATATACTAATACTTAAATTCTATCTTAGGGTAACATTATCTAATCAGAGTTTTTTTAAATCTAGTTTCCAAGGTTTGTACTAAGATTCCTCTGATACCAAATATAACGCCCTGACCCTAGTTACCCAGAGTTGGTGCATTATTACATAACATTGGCATGATCACAAGGAGTCAAGTCCCGAAAGATGTATTATTTTAGTATCTTTGGAAGTACTAGATACATACATAAGTTTTATATTACATTATGAAGTAAAAAAACATTGTGTCTCCTTTTAACACCCTCATATCCCATAGACTCTACCTATAGTTCAATCATAATATACTTCTTCACATCCTTGTAAAAATAAAACATAATAAAGGGGTGAGATCAGATTCTCAGTAAGGATAACAATATAGCAGAAACTATCATAATAAAACATAAACATTTAAGGCAATGTATAAGACTAAAACACAAGCCTTTTAAACTTAAACTTCAACATAATATGGAAAAGATAAATCAAATAATTTCATTTACTTATTCACATGGATATTATACTATTTGAATAATCACATTTAATATCAATAGATAATTTCATAATGATGGAATTCATAATGTCGAATATCATAGTTGTATATTCAAGGCCGCATGTCAAGACTACAAATATAAAATTTTTCAAGGCCTTGTGCCAAGACACTAGTTTGCCTCACGAGACCTATTAATGCATCGAGGGGCTATAGTGGTCCCTGCCCATCACTTACTAAGTTCAATGTATTCCTCGTTTGAAAAGGGAGAAACGTAATTTAAACATTCATATTAAAACTAGCATATGAAATGTCAATACTTTAACCACAAACCATGAATGGTATAAAAATAACACATCCACAGTCAAACATAACTCATTCAATACAATATGGAAGATTTTATTATAATAAATCAACCTCAATCAATAATAATGAAGTATATTGACATAGATGAAAATAATCAGTAAAACTATTTGAGAGAAATATCCCCTTTTTCTGGAAAACATTTAAAAGTCACACTATTTATCAAGAAGTCATTTCAAAGAGATTTTTGAATCAAAGTGTCTCATAGCACTTTGAAAAATTTAAGGAATTTAAATTTTAAAACATTCATGTCTATATAAATAATTCCTTAAAACCATTTTTAAAACATGGACATTCATGAGAAATATTTAGAAGAATTAATCTTTAAAATATTTAAAACGATATTTTAGTTAAAGAGTTTCTAACCAAATGAGAGATGCTTGAATACAAATAATTGAGCAATAACATTAATCAAAAATTTATAATATTATGAGAATAAAGGGATTCAAGATATAATATGTCAAAGGACATTATATACACCATATAAAAGTGAATTGGCGCATAACAACAATGAAATCCCAATGGAATGTAAATTGAGATGAAATCCCTTATAAAGATCATATCTTTAGATTAAGGATAAATCAATGACATAATTATGTGTGAAAAATATAAATACACTCAATATGATTGGATATTCAGTGTAAATAAATAATAGGACATTCACACATATTTTTTAAAAAACAAAACCAAGGACTTGGATGTTTAACTCAATGAATAGAAATTGAGTTAAGATTACCCTTATCAAGTTCATATCGATGAATTGAAAATTTATCAATGGTGTGATTATGTGTATAAAAAGTATGTCCACAAAAAGGGGAGTGGAAGTTACTAAATAATTAAATAAATAGTGATTCCACACATAATCTTGAATTAAAATAATCAATAAAGTATGCATAAAGCCCAATGAGTGTAGATTGAAATTATAAATTCCATTACTGGTTTGTTAACTTATGAAACATACACCCCATGGAAGAAGGATAATACAATGAAGATGTAACTACCCATAAATTAAATTATATTATAGAAAGAATACAATCATGGGTACGTTAACCTCCTCTATAATGGTTAAATAATTTCTATTAAATTATAAAATAACCACATACATAAATATGTTATCGTATATGATCCTTTAGTATTTCTTTGTTAATAATATTTCAGTAGTATCGTTGTTTCGAGTGTTAACTAATTCATTTTCCTATATGTGTTTTGTTACGTATGTTATGTTTGTTATGGATATGATGTAATTTATTCATATCCAGAATTATATTAAGTTCTTAAACATTATTTTTAATCATCAAATGAAAATTATTCTTGAATGGTTACAATAGGGAACGAAATCTCATCGCGTCGTGGAGACGATAAGACGTATGTACACACGAGCAACAATATCATTCTATTAGTGGTGAAATCGTATGTAATTGGATGGTATATTATATAAACAGGGTCTTTAACATGTTATATTTATTATTTAAATTAATTATACTCATTATTATATCCATCCAAATAATGAAGTTTTGAATAACAAACTACACTACGGCGTGGAGACAGTAAGTTGTACGTACGCACGTATGGTAACTTTGTCATTCATATGATGGATAGAATAATGAATATGGTTGTACCATATTTATAATAATATTTCAGTATGTATAAGGTACTAGATTTATTATTTTAGTATGAAAACAACAAAGAAAGATGAAGTGGAAGAAGAAAAGAACTTTGAAAGAGGTGATGAAGTAATTACCTCTCTTTCAGGTGTTTCTTTTTTATTTGAACAAAATGGCTCTTTGTTTAGCTTTATGATCAATTTAAGGCCTCTAGGTTGAATTTAGGATATTTGTGAGGATATTTGATCAGGTTATGGCCGAGCCAAATGGCTTTGGAGGTGTGAATTTGAGAGAAGGGGAAGTACCCTTTTATAAGAGAGGTAAGGGGTACTTTAGGAAAAGCATGAAATATTATTTTATTATAGAATTATTTTCGGTTTATAATGGCTCTAAATAGATTTATTTATATGATAATGTGTGGATGGTCCGAAAACCTCTCAACAAATAGGTTTTAGACAAGTTTAGGTCACCATATTAACCTTATCTTTTAGATTTAACTCTTAATTAAATAGTTTAACTTTTACCATGTCTTCTTGTATTCTTACACTATAGGGTTAATAAAATTACTATAAAATGCCAAGAGAAACTCAAGTGGTTCATTAATGAAATATCTAACATTATATAATTCCTTTTGTCGAACCTTAGACTTTTAGGAATATTATATCTTTTAATAAAATAGTATTTGTTTTAAAAACACATTTATGTCAATTTTGGCACTATTTAGTATTCAGTTTTTGTAAAAATCATAAAAACATGATTACATTGAAACAAATTCATTTAATTCACCCTAACATGTCATAGTAACATATAAAATTAGTGTAATTCATCAAAAGTCACAATTTACAATTTTTTTAATAATTATAATATCAATTATTTTAATCTTTCATTAATAAGGTAATAATTTTATCATCATTGTCTCACAAATAAATTTAATTATTTAATGTATAAAAATTATAAATAAAATACCATGATGTAGTAAATATTTTTAGATTTCAAATTAATATTTTTAATCAAATTTATATTATGTATAACCCTATATTAAAAATGGTTTAGTTATTAAAATTTGAATTTAACACTTATAACTCTTCTTTAAATAAAATATAATAAATGTCCTAATCTAATCCAAGTGGATAAAAAAATAATCATAATTTTGTCCTAAGGTTTATTTTGGTGGAAATACACTTATCCAATAGAATTCAGACATGTGTTAGGGTAATTATAATATCATTTTTACCTTTAATTACCCTATTTAATTTTAACCGTGGTAAATAAAATTCGAAAGTTACTATTCTCCAAAAATTAATTTCATACTATTGAACTAAATTTTACTTTATGATGTCAATCATGTCTCTATGATTTTTAAAATTCTATTTATAGAAGTGGTAAAATTACGTTTTATGCAAATTTGCAAATTTTCCTAGAAGGTGCACTATTACAAATATGGATTTTATCAACGCTAAAAATAGCCTTTAACAGTGCTAGAAAAAGCACTATTAATGCAGGCAAAGATAAAGGGGGTCCCCTTTATCAGTTCTCCAAAAATCACTGATAAAGACCCCTTTTATCAGCGCTTTTTGTTAGCGCTGATAAAAATTTAAAAAAATAAAAATAAAAAAATAAAAAAAATCTACCAATCTCGGGGGGGGGGGCTTTTTACAGTGCTTAAGCCCCCCTTTATTAGTGCTTTTCCGCACCTCCAGTACCCGCCCGCACCACCTACACCCTTTATCAGCACTAGCCCTCTAAATCACCCTTGCGCGCGCGCCCATGCCTCCACCCGGATTTGATCTCGAGACCTCCCCCCTGTGAACCTAAAGCCTTTGCCACTCCCCTATATTAATTTTTTCTCTTCTTCATGATATATCTATTTATTTATATATATATTTAGTTATATTTATTCATATAGTAATATATAATTATATTAACATATATAGTTATTTTAATATATATATATATATAGTTATATTAATATATATATAGTTATATTAATATATATATATAGTTATATTAATATATATATGTATAGTTATATTAATATATATATATAGTTATATTAATATATATATATAGTTATATTAATATATATATATAGTTATATTAATATATATATAGTTATATTAATATAGAGTAGTTATATAAATATTAATATATTGGTATTTTAAATAAAATGGATATTATTTATTATTTAGATAAAGATAATATATTTTATAGGTAAATATGTTTAATTATTTATTTTAAAATTTTAATTTTTAGGTGTGAATATATAAAAAATATGTACATATAGTTATATATTTGATTATAAATAGCAGTTCATTATAAAAAATGATAAAATTTCAAAGACATAATATCAATATGAATGTAATAACTTGTAATAAATTCAGTCCCCACTAAAAAAAGCCAATAATACCCCCTTAAACGAGGTTGAAAATCCACAAAATGTTAAAAAAATCAGGGTACCCCGACTAAAAACTCAGTTTTGGAGGCTTTATGGGCCTCTTTTGGCCTCAAAAAAACCTTGATCGGGGTCCCCCCTAATTATAATGACGTAGATATCATCGCAGGCTTTGATTTGATATGTGGTAGAGCTCAAACGGACACCCGGATCAAAAGTTATGGTCGTTTGAAGTTCGAGTTGTGTTTTCAACATATTTTGGATCTTTTTTTAATTTTTTTAATTTTTTTAGTCTTCAAATTGTTATTAAATGACTATTACTCCATAATAATTAGAAAATTATTAATTAAAAATATTTTTTAAATTTTTTTATAAGCCATTTTCACTAAATATTTTATATATTAAGTATATTAAGTGTAAATGTATATTTATACTTATCTAAAATATATTTAAAAATTATATATTATATTTATATCAATATAACTATATTTATATATTTATATATTAATATATTATTTTTAATTTTTTTTGAAGTCGAACCATTTATCAACGCTTTTAAAAAAAACAATGATAAAGGCCCCCCTTTATCAGTTCTAATAAAAAAGAACTGATAAAGGGGTACCCTTTAACAGCACTAAAAAAAGCGCTGTTAAAGGAGGTCCCTTTATCAGTACTAAAAAAAGCGCTGATAAAGGGGTACGTTTATCAGCGCTTTTTTTAGTGCTGATAAAGGTACCCTTTATCAGCGCTTTTTCTAGCACTGATAATGGTACCTCCCCTTATCAGTGCTTTTTTGTTAGCGCTGATAAAGGGGTGGCGCTGGCCTTGCCCAGTTTTGTGGTAGAAGTGGGTAAAAGACGGTAAAAAGTTTAATAAAATTTTATATATCTAATATTATTATAAAATAAAATCAATGAATTACATTGGACTAATATAGATATTATGTGTCTATTTCTGACTTTAAAATAAATTTAAATAAAATAGTAATTATTTAAATAAAAATTCGGCTTTAAACAATAACGTAATGTTTTTCACTATTCATCAAAAATTGAATGTTTTCAGAAAAATACCAAAAATTAAAAGAAAGATAATATTGATATTATAAATTCAAAAATGATGTCTATTTTACCAAATTCAAAACATATAATTTTTATTAATTAATTTAAAAAAAATTCTGTTGTCAAAACTAGAAAGCGGGTTTTTGAGAAGTAAAAACTATCAAAAGATTTATATGTGTTTATGTCCAATTTAAATGTAAAATTACTTCCAATGACCAACATTTGATTAAATAATAAAAATATAATCTAATTATACTTAAAACCTATTCAAATTTATAATTTAACAATATAAATTATTTTGATTAAAAAAGTTTTTTTCAATTAAAATTTAATATTTTTCACTATTCATCAAAATATGAAAGTTATCAGAAAAGCACCAAAATTTTATCCAGACTAAATTTTTATGTTCTTATTCTAAATAAAAAGTTTATTTTGTCAATTTTAATTTATAAAAGTGTCAAATATTGGATTTAAAAAGGTTTCTCCATTAAAAGGCGATAAAATTGTATTTTTTGAAAAATACTTCTTTTATCTGAAAAATTGGATTTGTTCTTATATTATGTCTAAGAAACACATAATATGGATTTTAAAATTATTTGGAGTCTTTAAAATTCAAAATGCAATTAATATTATTCATAAATTCTTTTTGAATGGCCAGTTTGGTAAGTCGTGGTGCACACGAACTCGATGTTGTGTGTAGCATAAACTATTGAATTACTTTAAAGAAAATAACTTACTATGAAATGTTGGGGTGTTACATAAGGATTTTTAAAGAATAATAAAATAACATAAAAATGTTATTTTATTTTTCTACCAACTTTTGAGCAGTAGTGGTTGTAATGCCCCGACCCTAATTACCCAAGGTCGGTGCATTATTACATAACATGGTCATGATCACAAGAGATCAAGTCTCAAAATACCGATTAGTTTAGTAGCCTTGGAAGTCCTAGATATATACATAAGTTTTACATTACATCATTAAATAAAAAACAATATTTTTCCCCTTTGAACACACACTCATATCCTTTGGCCTATCCCTGTAGGTTAATCATAATATTCTTCTTCACATCCTGGGAAAAAGAAAACATAAGAAAGGGGTGAGCTCAAATGCTCATTAAGGATAAAAATATAGAGAAAACTATCATAAATAAGTATAAACATTTAAGGAAATGTATAATACCAAAACAGATCTAATGATGGATCCCCATTTGCCTAGCTCCCTCTCTCGTCCTCCACTCTCTCCCTCCTTCTAGGGTTTCGAGAGTCTCCTGGCGGCGACAGCTCCTTCTCCTACTTCTTCCACCTTCTTCACTCCAGGTTCTCTTACTTTGATTTCCCTTCTTCCCAGTAGCCCCTCTATTATATGGTTCCCTTCTTCCTGGATTAGGTTCTCCAACCCTATCTTATCCCTTGTCTAGGTTTCTTTCCCCTAGCGATGGCGACCGTCTTCTCACTTCCCAGATTCATGTTTTTATCCTTCTTCAACCAATTTGTTCATTTTTCTCTTTCTCAGCTCGATTCTCCTTCGACGATCTAGGTTTACCCCTTTTTTTTCTTCTTCTCTATCTCCTTTTACAGTGATCATTTTCCTCTTCTATGTGTCGGCACTCACGGTGTTCTTGGATTTCTCCTTTTCAAATCCTTCTTTGCATTTTTCTCATTCCTATTGGGTTTTTTGGTGTCCAGTTCAGCTATGATGTTTTGGTGTTTTCATGCTTAGGTTTCTGGTTCAATCGGATGGTCCAGTGTTGGTTCTTTTTGTTGTTTCATCCTGTTGAAGATGACGTCTGTTGTGGTTCGACTATGATTTTTTTGTGGGGTTGTTGGTGCTGGTCATGTCGTGTCTCTCTATGGAGGTATGACTGATCCTACTCTACTCTGGTCTCCAGATCCATTGATCCTTCCTAGGTTGATAGGGTGAGATGGATCTGAGGAGGCTTTGGGGGTGTTCATTGGGGTGGTTCTTCTTCTGATTCTGATTTCTATGTCAAGGTGTTTTCAGTTTTTCTTTGGTGATGAAAATGGTGGTAACATGATGAGGTTCTTTGAAGATGTTTTGGAGTTTCTGTTGCGAGGTTCCATCTGCTTGCACTATTCATTATCTTTTTCTAACTGAGGGGGCGTGATAGTGGTTTGTTTGATATCTAAAATTTGAAAATTTGAATCTTGGAAGGTGGTATGTGGTCGGATCTTTTTTTGTGGTGGTATTTTGGTATCTTTGTATGAAATTTTAAATTGGTATTTTGAATGGTTTTTTTAGTTTGAATTTGGATTGTGAGGTTCCAACTAACCCAAAAAGTGGTTTATTTAGAAAATGAAAAAAATGGATTTGGACTATAAGACCAAAACACAAGCCTTTTAAACTTAAACTTCAGCATAATATGGAAAAGATAAATCAAATAATTCCATTTACTTATTCACATGGATATTCTACTGGTTTAATAATCACATGTAATATCAATAGCTAATTTTATAATGATGGAATGCATAATACCATACATCATAACCACATAGTGAAGGCCTTGTTCCAAGACTAAAAATAAGATTTTTTTTCAAGGCCTTGTGCTAAGATTCTAGTTTGTATCATGAGACCTACTGATACATTTAGGAGCTATAGCAGGCTCCTCCCATCACTTACTAAGTACAATGCATTCCTCATATGAAAAGGTTGAAACATAACATAAACATTTGTATTAAAACTAGCATACAAAATGATAATACTTTAACTATAAATCATGATTGGTATTAAAATAACACATCCACAGTCAAACATATCACAAAACCTTCAATACAATATGGAAGATTTTATCATAATAAATCATCTTCAAACAACTGTAAAATTCATCAAAGGATGTTGACATGGATGAAATCAAAACTATTTTAGAGAAATATCTCTTTCTATTTGGAAATAATTTAAAATTAACATAATTATAAAAGAAAATATTTATTTTGAAAATATTCTTATAAGCTTGTAAGGGGATCTTTGAAGGTGTTATAACAGTGGAAAATAGTCGCACCCACCGTATAAGTTAAAAAAACATTCTTACCTTAATTTTTTGAAAAGGTTATAAAGTACCTTATTTGGAAAACAGTGGAAAGATTCCTTTAAAAACATTTTATAAAAAGTCAAAAAAGTGTATAAATATATTTAACCCATATTCTAGGAAATAGTAAAAATGTTTTGAAATACATTTTTAAGAAACACAGATGAGGATGATAATGAATTCTCAGTAGATTCTTACGTATAAACAAACTTGGATAATAAAGAGATTGTAAAATTAACCATTACCTTGTAATTTTACTTAGTTGAGGGTACTTTAACCTCCTTTATAATAGTTAAATAATTTTTATTAAATTATACAAGAACCACATACATAAATATGATATCATATATGATCTACTAATATTGATTTGTTAATAATATTTCAGTAGTATCACTGTTTTGGGTGTTAATTGATTCATTTTCCTTTATATGTTTTGTTACGTAAGTAATGTTTGTTATAGATAAGATTTATTTGATTCATATCCAGAATTATATTAAGTTCTTAAACATTATTTTAAATCATAAGATGAAAATTATTCTTGAATGGTTATGATGGGTAATGAATCTCATCGCGTTCGTGGATATGGTAATTCGTACATACGCACGAGCTAAAATATCATTATATTTATGGTGAAATCATATGTAATTGGACGATATATCATATATAAATAATCATTAAGATTTTATATTTATTATTTACATCAATTATACTAATTATTATACCCATCCAAATAATGAAGTGTTGAGTAACAAACTACACCATGACGAGGAGACGGTAAGTCGTACGTACGCACGTATGGTGACTTTGTCATTCATGGTATGGATAAGATAATGAATATGGTTGTACCATATTTATAATAACATCATAGTATGTAGAAGGTACTGGAGTTATTATTTTGGTATGGAAACAACAAAAAGAGAGGAAGTGGAAGAAGAAATGAACTTTGAAAGAGGTGATGAAATAATTAACTCTTCTTCGGATTCTTCCTTTTGATTTGAACAAAAGGGATTTTTAGGTTGGCATTATGATAAAATTAAGGTCTCTAGGTTGAATTGAGGATAGTTGGGAAGATATTTGAGTAGGTTTTGTCCGATCCAAATTGCTTTGGAGGTGTGATTTTGAGATAAGGGGAAGTACCCTTTTATAAGAGAGGTGAGGGCCACTTTAGGAAAAGCTTGAAATATTATTTTATTATAAAATCATTTTTAGTTTATAATGGATCCAAATGGATTTATTTTGAGGCTAAAATGGGGATGGGTAGAAATATTCTAAAATAATAGGATTTATACAAGTTTAGGTCATTATACTAACCTTATCTTCTAGATTTGACTCTTAGTTAAATAATTTAACTTTTACAATGTCTTCTTGTATATTTATATTACATAGTTAATAAAATTACAATAAAATGTAAATAGAACCTCAAGTGGTTAATTAATGACATATATATAATTATATAAGTTCTTTGGTTGAACCTTATATTTTTAGAAATATTATATCATTTAATAATATAGTATTTGTTTTAAAAATCCATTTATGTCAATTTTGACACTATTTAGTATTTGGTTTTTGTGAAAGTCAAAAAAAAATATTACTTAAAAAAAATACATTAAATAAACCTTAAAATGTCATATTAACCTATAAAATTAGTATAATTCCTCAAAAGTATCAATTTACATTTATTTAGATATTTAAAATATCAATTATTTTACTCTTTCATTAATAAGGTAATTATTGCATCATCATTGTGTCCTAAATAAATTTAATTATTTAATGTCTAAAAATTATAAATAAAATACCATGATGTAGAAAATATTTTTATATTTCTAATTAATATTTATATTAGAATTTATCTTAATTATAACTCTATATTAAAAATGGTTTATTTATTAAAATTTGAATTTAACACTTTTAACTCTTCTTTAAATAAAATAATAATAAATGTCCTAATCTAATCCAAGTGGATCAAAAAGGATAATATTTTATTCCTAATTTTTATTTTGGTCAAAATAAACTTAACCAATAGAATTATGACATGTTTTAGGGTAATTATAATATCATTTTTACCTTTAATTACCCTATTTACTTTTAACCGTGACAGATAAAATTCAAAAGTTACTATTTACCAAAAATTATTTTCATCCTATTGAACCAAATTTTACTTAATAATTTCAACTGTGTCCCTAAAATTTTTGAAATTCAATTCACAGAAGCGGTAAAATTACGTTTTATGCAAATTTGAAAATGTGCCTAGAATATGGGTAAAAGGCGTTAAAAGTTCGATAAAATTTTATATGTTTAATCTTATTATAAAATGTATCTAATAAATTAAATTGTAATAATATATTTATTATGTATCTATTTTGAATTTAAGATAAATCTTTATTTAAAAATATTTATTTAAATGAAAAAAGTTTGTTTTTATCTACAACACAGTGTTTTTCACTATTCATCAAAAATTGAATATTTTTAGAAAAATACCAAAAATTCACCCAAAGATAATTTTGATATTCTAAATTCAAAAATTATGTATATTTTAAAAAATTAAAAACATAGTATTTGTGTTAATTAATTTAAAATTAATTCCTATTGTCAAAACCAGAAAGTGGGTTTTTGAGAAGTAAAAACTATCAAAAGATTTATATATGTTTATGTCCAATTTAAATGTAAAATTACTTCCAATGGCCAATATTGGATTAAATGATAAAAATATAATCTAATTATACTTCAAAACCATTCAAATTTATAACATAACACTATAAATTATTTTGATTAAAAAAAGTTGTTTTCAATTAAAATTTAGTATCTTTCACTATTCATCAAAATATAAAAGTTATCAGAAAAACACCAAAAATTTATCCAAACTAAATTTTTATGTCCTTATTCTAAAGAAGAAGTTTATTTTGTCAAATTTAATATATAAAAGTGTCAAATATTGGATTTAAAAAGGGTTCTTCGTTAAAAGGTGGTAAATTTTCATTTTTTTAAAAATACTTATTTTATCTGAAAAATGAATTTGTTCTTATATTATGTCTAAGAAACCCATAATATGGATGTTAAAATTATATGGAGTATGTAAATTGCAAAATTCAGTTAATACTATTCATAACTTCTTTTTGAATGGCAATTTTGGTAAGTCGTGGTGCGTTCGAACTCGGTGTTGCGTGTAGCGCAAGCTATTAGATTACTTTAAAGAGATAGCGTAATGTGAAATCCTAGGGTGTTATAGTGGAGGGACCACTAGGTTGTCGATCCATTTAATGGATTGACTCTTCTGTTTTGTAACCACACCATTGAGAGTTAAGAGGTTCATTAATTAAAACTCATTAATGAACCTCATTAATTCTTAAGATGCGTTAATATTTCTTCCCATCAATTTAAATGAAGTTTGGGCATGGGTTTTTGACACGGAAGTGCGGAACCTCTGACAAATTACTGTGAAGTCTTCCAACAATGAAGAATGGAGGCTTGGATGGCAATGTTGGAGGAATCAATCTGGAAGTGATGAACATCTATGGCTTCATCGAATGTGGATTTTTCTTCCACAACTACGAAGTCTCCTCCGATTTGGAGGTAGGGGTTGTTTATGTTTAAATTCAAGAGTTTTTGTTTATTTTCCACGTTCTTGAAAAGCATGACGAACACAGATCAACCAAAAAAAAATTTTCTACGATTCGTATGAAACTATAGTGGTTTTGGGGGGAAAATATTGAATGGGTTTTATATTTATTTTATGTGAAGTAATATTTACTCCCACTTGATATGATGCTAACGCGGAGGGCGCAGGCCAAACGAACAAGGCTCAGACCATCTGCCGCTTCGGTATTTGACGTGTTCTCTAGGGGAGGATTTTTCAACTTGACAGAATCTTAAATCCGGGAGCCACACAGTGACGAAAGCATCCTGAGAGGCTCGTAGGAATGTTCGTAAGGGAAAATGGGCCACCAGAGATCACCTGGTGGCCGGCGAAAGCCCCGTCGGTGCGGCACCAGCGGGCGACAGCGGCAGGTGCCGGCGGCGGTGGCGGCAGGCGACAACGATGGCTGTGAAAGAGAGGTGGTTCCTGGATTCACTGTGACCAACGGATGGGGCGGCCGGTGCCGCGGGGGACGGATGGGTTGGCCGGCGCCACGGCAGATGGACGAGGCTGCTGGCGTCGGCCGGTTGTGGTGGCATCAAGGCGGTGCGCCGCGAGAGGGAGGTTGTGGCTTCGAAGCTGCGGTGAAGAGGAATCATGCCCTACGGGTCTTGATGATAGGGAGGCAGAACCATGTGGTGCCAACATTTCAAAACCTAATAGCTTTCAGTCGTTCGGGAAGGGGGAGCGACCCCCGCGCGGGCCACCCAGCTAGGGGTCGCGCCAGCTAGCAGGTCAGGTCGCCCTGTGGGCTATGCCCAACCAAGGCGAGTCGGTCCAGTCCGCAGCCCATCCCACTCGAGTCGGCCCATCTGGTTCGGGCTGGGTTGGGTTGGATCTGGGTCCGGCTGGGAACGGGTCGGGTCGGGTCGGCCCGACCGGGTCAAACCAGACCCGGACCCCTTTTCGGCCAAAATGCGCTTAAAAGGTCGTATCTCACAAACTAGATATCCATTTGATGAACCATTTGTGTCTTTGGAATCCTGGGAATGAGAAAGTTCTTTTTAGATACTCTACCTATGTTTTGGAGAAATTTGGAGTATGGTTGGGTTGGATCGAACCTGAATACAACCGGGCCCTCTGTACTAAAATACTTGTAATTCACAGACTAAGTGTCTGATTGATGCACTATCCGTCGCATTAGAACCCTTATGACATGGAGGTCCTTTGGTTTACTCCTTTTTGGAACTTATTGGTAGTTAATTCATGATTTATATCTTGAGTAGAAGATACTACGGAACTCAAGTGCACTGGGTGCGGGGAATCATGTGGCTGGCTGGCAATTGAAGAGAGACCTTTTGTGGATCAGCATCATAGAGACCCTGTATGGATCAACATCATAGCTATCCTATGTAGATCAGCATCATAGCGACCATGTGTGGATCAGCAGTGCGCGACCCGATGAGGACCATCCTTAGAACGGCCTGTCGTGGATCAGCGACAAACGACCCTGTGTGGATCGAAAATGGAACAACTTCTTTGTGGTTCAATTGTGGAACTTCCTAATGGAATAAAATGATATAGCTTAATACTAATCATCTTTATTCCTGATCTATGAGTTCTATACCTGGTTTGAACTGAGTCTTTTTCTTTGTGCTTTGTGATTGAGATCATTCTTTTTAGTTTTACTTTGTGTAATCCTGAGAGATCTTCGGGGGGTATTGGGGTCCCTATTGGGTATTGTTATACTCACCCCTACACGGGTTTCGTCCACACCTTGTTGTGTCTTGTGAAGACGATGAGTAGCTTGGCTAAGACTTTAGGGATCCAGGACCAAGCAGTATATGGAGGTGACTGGTTGACATAGAGAGCTACGGAGACGAGTTGTACCTACCATTTAGGTAGGATCCTTGGTGGACAATCTCAATAGTTGTTTTTTGTTGTAGTTTTATCTTTTTAGTTGGGATTGTATTCCGGCCCCTTTACTTTCAGTACACACTTTTACTACTCCAATTTTACTACGTGGGTTTTATCTTGTCGTGTTCTTGGTTTATGTGTTGCAGGTTTAAAGGCAATGCCTTCCCACTTTCAGGGATATGACTTTCCGGTGCTAGTAGCCAACCCCTGGCCTATGGAAGGTGGTCTTGGGGTAGTCACGAAATGGGCCTCGGGGGATGGGTTGTGACAAAGTGGTATTAGATGAGCTAGTTCTACCGAAGAACTAGGACTCTCATCTTTCCAATGGAGCAATAGTGTTAAGTGTTTTGAGTGTAGTTTTTGGTTTGAGGAGTCTAGTGTTAGTGCGGTGGCCAATGTATCCATACACCAAGACCCTGAATTCTAATTTTCGACTTGGTGCATGAAAACACTGATTGTGTGTGTTTTGGAAATGTTTTTACTTTTGATCTATTTTGAGTCATCTCACCAGGTATAACTTATTGACCGTGTTTCACCTGTTTCTTTTTAGGATTCCACCACATAGATAGCCATCCATGATTTTATAGAGAGTTCAAGATGACAGTCCACCAAGCGATGAGGCTTTAGTTCAGGGCCCTCTTATAGTGATAGCACCTTAGGGTGGTGCACCAGCAGCACCACCACCCATTGGGAATCAGTTTCCACCAGTCCCATTAGCAGACGGTGCATGATGACTGAGCTCATTGCACAAGTTTCAGTGGTAGAGGTCTCTGAGGTTTTGAGGTGAGATAGATCCCCAAGTATCCAAGGACTAGATGGAGATTATAGCATGAGTTTTTCACTTAGTTGAGACACCAGAAGAGCAAATGGTGATCCTAGCTACTAGCCACTTCCAGGGCACATCAGGGAGATGGTGGAGCCTGACGCTCCAGTTACATGATGAGGAGAACCTCACCTGGATGGACTTCGAGAGCCTTTTTAGGGTGGATTTTGTTCCAGTGACTCTACTCTCTAAGCATATTCAGGAGCTCCTACACTTACAGTAGGAAAGCCTGACAGTAGTCCAGTACTCAGTGAGATTCATGGACCTCTCGCACTACTCCACTGACATGGTATGTGACCCTTTATTCAGGTACCAGACCTTTAAGCAGGGTCTCCGGTGGGAGATCAGAGCGTCGATGATATCGCTCAATATCCTGATATAGACTAGAGTGCTCGAGCAAGCATTATTGGTAGAGATCTTCCTAGCTGATCAGGCACCGACAGTGAGAGCCACCAGCGGATGACAGGTAGTCGAGTCATCTACAGTAGGCAGTAGGAAGATAATGCAAAGGTCTAAGTGGGACAAAACTTCTTGAGGATGACCCCAGGATGTAGGGTCGGAGGTGCGGAGCTCCCGAGGGAGAGCAGGCCAACAGAGGAGTAGATTGTGTTGCACGTGCGACGGGAAGGGTTACATGGCTCGCGACAGCCCAAACCTCCGTACCGATGATAAGAAGATGGTTAAGGGACCTCCAAGGTATAGGTATAGATTTGAGCAAGGAGGTTTACAGGGCAGTAGACGTGGAAGAGGAGAAGGTCGTGCAGCAGGCGGTGGGTGGCGATTTGAGGTTCTACCACCACCACCAGGTGGTCCACCCCAACCTTAGGGAGCATGTGTACTATGATGAGCTCATCTTCATGCAGTTGAGGCCTATGACCATGGTTCTCTAGAGATGATTCAAGGTACAATCTGTGTTTACTATACCCTAGTTGCAGTTCTTATAGACACAGGTTCCAGTCACTCTTTCGTTTCCACAACTCTCGTTCAGAGCTAGGAGATTCTGGTAGATCCATTTTCTTGATCCTTACATTTAGAGAATCTTATGTGAGAGTATTCGATGATTACACACTAGTGATGGTAGTGTGAGCTGACTCTAGGAGGTGATAGTTTTGGCTGAGATATCCTAGTAGCGGCCTCGAGGCCTTAGGATGTCATCTTGGGTATGGACTGGTTATCCACGACCCATGCTCAGATTGACTGTCTTAGGCGCAAAGTGTGGTGTGTTTGCAAGGATGGGATTAGGTTTTCCTTTACTGAAGAGAAGGTAGCCTTTGCAGAACATGATGGACTTTCTTGGAGAAGGGTGCAGCTAATCACTCATCGGTTGGCTAGCCTTACCCTTGGAGCAGTTGATGTGAGAAGTCTGAGTTATCCTATAGTGGTGGACCAGTATGTTGATGTCTTTCCCAATGATGTTCTAAGACTACTTCCTCGTAGAGAGGTGGAATTCTACATCGACCTGTACCCCGGGAATACACCAATATCTACACCAATATATTGGATGGCTATTATAGAGCTTTGTGAGTTACGGGTACAGTTGGAGGACTTGCAGAGGAAGGGGTTCATAAGGCCCAGTGTTTCTCCATGGGCATCCCTGATTTTGTTTCCCAAGAAGGAAGTTGGGATTTTAAGGCTTTGTGTGGACTATCGGTGCCCGAACCAGGTGACTATGAAGAACAAGTATCCACTCTCGAGGATTGATGATCTCTTCAACCATCTGAAGATAGATCGATGGTTTTCGAATATAGACCTCAGATCAGGCTATCATCAGCTCAGGGTATGAGATGAGGACATACCAAAGAAATCCTTCAGATGTCGGTATGGACACTATGAGTTATTGGTGATTCCCTTTGGCATAACTAATACTCTTGAAGTGTTCGTGGGGATCATGAATAGGATCTTTCAGCCTTACCTCGATCACTTCATGGTGATCTTCATTAACGACATATTGGTGTACTCATCATTGAAGGAGGAGCACACCACGCACCTACAGATAGTTCTGGATACACTTTGAGAGAACTAGATTTATGGAAATCTCTCTAAGTTCTAGTTATAGATACAGGAATTCCACTTCTTGGGGCACGTTATCTCAGAGCCTAGAGTTGAAGTGTATCTGGAAAAGATAGAGGCAGTGCTTTCTTGGGAGCCACCCAGAAGTGTGACCGAGGTGTAGAGTTTCCTGGGATTGGATGGGTACTACTAGAGATTTGTACCTAACTTCTCCAGGGTAGAGGCACCCTTGTCAACTTTGAAAAAGAAAATTCATCATTTCTTGTGGACAGAGAAGTGCCAACAGAGTTTCCAGAAGCTGAGTCAGAGACTGATGAGTTCCCTCTTCTTGAGGTTGTTAGAATAGGGCGTTGGGTATGTAGTCTACTATGACGCATCAGGGACCGGACTAGGTTGTGTCATGATGTAGTAGAAAGCGATGATTTCCTAAAGCTCATGAAAGTTGAGACAGCATGAGCAGAACTACGCTACCCATGACCTAGAGTTAGCAGTAGTGGTCTTCTCTTTGAAGATGTGGCGATAGTACTTGATTGGTAAACGGTTTACTATTTACTATGATCACAAAAGTCTCAAGTATATCTTCTCATGAAAGGACCTGAACCTGAGATAGTGATGATGGATATAGTTCCTCAAGGACTATGACTTTGAGATATTCTACACTCCTGGGAAGGGGAACGTGGTGGAATTCGTACTCAACAGGAGGTCTGGTCTACAGTTACTCAGTGAGGAAACAGAGTAGCTAGTCGTGTTGCAGATATCCTTTGTGGATAGTGATGGAGAATATTACCTCCATTCTATGAAAGTTACTCCCCCAATCCTTTAGCAAGTCAGGGAGTCACAACTTGGGAATGTAGACTATGAGGACCAACGTGCTCATATATCCTTAGGATAGTTTCCTGGTGTATTTTTTGAAGGTGGGGAGCATGTCATCCTCTTTAGAGGGCACACTATGGTACTAGTGACATTGTGGGAGGAGGTGTTGAGAGAGTTTCATACATCTCATTTGGCGGTACGTCCTGGTGTGTTAAAGATGTATCGGGACCTCCAGCATTAGTACTGGTGGCTAGGGATGAAGAAAGCAGGAGAGGAGTTTGTATTGTGATGCCTCACTTGTCAGCAAGTGAAGGACAAGCATCAGGTACCAATAGGCTTATCTCAGCCACTTGAGGTACCAGAGTGTAAGTGGTATGGTATCTCCATGGACTTCATGACAGGGCTACCACATACATCTAGGATCCACGATTCCATCTGAGTGATCATTGACGGACTCACCAAATCGGCCCACTTCCTACCCATCTGAGAGAAAGAATCAGTAGAGAGATTAGGACTCCTCTATGTACAGGAGATTGTACAGCTTCACAGGATTCCATCGAAAATCATATCAGATCACAATTCTCATTTTAAATCTCTTTTATGGAAGGGGTTACATGAGGCATTAGGAACTCATCTACGTTTGAGCACCGCCTTTCATCCTCATGCATATGGTTGGATGGAGCAGACCATATAGACACTCTAGGATATGCTTCGTGCTTGTGTCCTTGATTTTGGCCACAGTTGGGAGGACCACCTTCCACTGGTGGAGTTTTCATACAACAAAATTTATCACTTCATCATCAGCATGGATCCATTTGAGGCCCTATACAGGCCACCATGAAGATCACCTCTATGTTGGAAAGAACTAGGGGAGTCATCACTTATGGGTCCAGAGTTGGTACAGGCTACCATGGAGAAGGTGAAGATCATACAGGAGAGGATTAATAATTCACAGAGCCAGCAAAAGTCTTATGTCTATAGGAGACGGAAACCCTTGGAGTTTGAGGAGGGAGACCATGTATTTCTACAGGTCTCACCCCAATGAGAATTACGGAGGTTTGGACGGGGCAGAAAGCTATCTCCAAGGTTCATCGGACCTTTCTAGATCCTCATAAGAGTAGGTGAGGTGGCATACCATCTATATCTTCCCCTATAGATGCACCAGGTGCATAATGTTTTCCATGTGTCACAGCTGAGGAGATATGTGCATGATCCATCGCACGTCATCGAATCGACTAGGGTGAGCTGGATATTGACGATGGGGTGATATTTGCAGAGTTCCCAGTGGAGATATAGGATCGATAAGATTGGGTCCTTTGTGGGCATTTGATTTCTCTGGTGTGAGTTCGGTGGTAGCATGAGAACCTCCAAGAGAGCACATGGGAGTGGGAGGGTCAGATGCATGCTCAGTACCCCTTTTTGTTTCCCTAGTTTTTATTATAGCTTTTAGGGACAAAAATATCTAAGGTGGGGAGAATGTAAAGACATGGAAATTCCTTAAAAAAAATTAATTATTATTGTTTATTAAAAGTCTGTAAAAATTGAAGGCACTTGATTCTGATGCCCGGTGTGCCCAAAATAAAATTTTGAACTTTTTTTAAGGTATGTTTAGTAAATTTGTAGGCATAATTTTCTATCTTTTGAACCGGTTCTCGAATTAAAAATATGAGGGCACCATTGAATCCACAGTGCCAGGATTCTCTTAAGGGAGTCTTAACTTTGACTTCAGTAGGTTGGGTGAAAAATTTAGTTTTAAAATCTTTTGAAGAATAATAAAATAACATAAAAATGTTATTTTATTTCTCTACCAACTGTTGAGTGGCGGTGGCGGGACCGCTTAGTTGGCTTGACTCTTCTGTTTTGTAACCAAACCATTGAGAGTTAAGAGGTTCATTAATTAATACTCATTAATGAACCTAATTAATTCTTACGATGCATTAATCTCCCTTCCCCACTCTTTAAATTAAGCTCATGCTTGAGTTTTTTACATAGAAGTGAGGAACCTATGACAAATTACTATGGTGTCTTCCACCAATGAAGAATAGAGGCTTGGATGGAAACGTTGGAGGAATCAATCTGGAAGCGACGAATGCTGATAGATTCATCGAACATGGATTCTTCTTCCATAACCGTGACATCTCCTCCAATTCTCAGGTATGGGTTGTTTATGTTTGAATTCAAGAGTTTTTGTTTCTTTTCAACATTCTTGAAAATTATGACAAAAACAGATCAACCAAAATGAATTGATCTGTTATTCTTATGAAACTATGGTGGTTATTGCGGGAAGAGATTGAATGGAGTTTATCTTTATTTTATGTGATGTAATATTTACTCCCACTTGATATGATGCTAACGTGGAGGGAGCGGGCCAAACGAACAAGGCATAGACCCTCCGCCACTTCGGTTTTTGATGGGTTCTTTGGGGGAAGATTTTCCAACTCGATGGAATATTGAATCTGGGAGTTTCACTACAATGACAGCATCCCATGAGGCATGTAGGCATATCCAGAAGGGAAAACGGACCACTGAAGCTCACTCGGTGGCCCATGTAATCCCTATCGGCGTAGCACCGGTGCGACAGCGCTGGCAACCGATGTCAGTGGGCGATGGTGACCGGTGTCGGTGGGTGACGGCGGCGGCTGGATATCATCGGACATGGAAGAGAGGTGCCGCCTAGAGGCACTGCGACGAACAAACAGGGCAGCCAGATTCGGTCGGCTATGGTGGCAGCAGGGCAGTGCGCCATCACATGTCGTGGGAGGGATTTCACAGCTTTGAAGTCGCAACGAAGGGAACCTACACCTCGAGGGTCCCATCGACAGGGTGGCGGCGCCATGTGTCATAGTTATTGCAAAACCGAATAGCTTTTATCCATTCAGGAAGGGGGAGAAACCCACATGCGGGCCACCCAGCTGGGGGCTGGGCTAGCTAGCGGGTCGGGCTGCCTAGTAGGCCACGCCCAGTCGAGGCGGGCCGATCCGCGACCCAGCGAGCTGAGCCCGCCGCCGCCCATCCCACTCGGGCCAGCCCAGCCAGTTCGGTCTGGGCTAAGTCTAATCTGGGTCGGACCTGGACCAAGTCGGGTTGACCTGAGCTGGGTTGGGTCGGCCCAGGTTGGGGCGTGTTGGGTCGGACCGGAGTCGAACCCCGTTTCGGCCCAGATACGCTTAAAAGTTCGTACCTCACAAACCAAATGTTTGTTAGAAAAACCATATATGGTTCTAGGATACTAGGAATGAGACAGTTATTTTGAGATAATCCACCTGAGTTTTGGAGAAAGTCGGAGTACAACTAGGTTGGATTGAACCCGAATCCAACCGGGCCCTCGGTACTAAAATGCCAATAATTCACAGACCGGGCGTCCAATTGATGTGATGTTTGTCTCAATAGAACCCTTACAACATGGAGGTCCTTTGGGTTACTCTTTTTTGGAACTTAATGGCAGTTGGGTCACGACTGATATCTTGAGCAGATACTACGAAACTCAAGTGCACCGGGTGTGGGGAATCCTGTGGCTGGATGGAAATTGAAGAGCAACCTTGTGTGGATCAGTATCATAGAGACCCTATGTAGATCAGCATTATAGAAACCCTATGTTGATCAGCATCATAGCGACCCTGTGTGGATCAATATCATAGCGACCCTATGTGGATCAGCATCATAGCGACCCTGTGTGGATCAGTATCATAGCAACCCTGTGTGGATTAGCATTCTAGAGATCTTGTGTGGATCAGCAGTGCGTGGACCGACGAGGACCATCCTTAGAGTGGCCCATCGTGGATGAGCAACAAGTGACCCTATGTGGATCGAAAATGTAACAACTTTTTTGTGGTTCAGTTGTGGAACTTCCTAATGGAATAAAATGATATAGCTTTAGACTAATCGTCTTTATTCCTAATCTCTGAGTTTCATACCTAGTTTGAGATGAGTCTTTTTCTTTGTGATTTTTGATTGAGATCATACTTTGTGGTTTTCCTTTTTGGAATTTTGAGAGACCTTCAGGGGTCTCGGGGTCCCTACTGGGTAATATTATACTCACCCCTGCACGGGCTTCACCCGCACCTTGTTGTGTCTTGTGCAGACGACGATCAGCTTGGCTGAGACTTTAAGGATCCAAGACCGGGCGGTACACGGAGGTGACTAGTTGACATGGAGAGCTACAGAGACGAGTTTTACCTACCCTTTAGGTAGGATCCTTGGTGGATGATCTCAAGAGTTATTTTCTACTGTACTTATATCTTTTTAGTTGGGCTTGTATTCCAGCCCCTTTACTTTTAGTACACACTTTTACTACTGCAATTTTACTATGTGGTTTGAATCTTGTTGTGTTCTTGGTCTTTTTTTTTTGCAGTTTTAAAGGCAATGCCTTCCCACTTTAAGGGATATGTCTTTCCGGTGCTAGTCATTAACCTATGGCCTATGGAAGGCGGGATTGGGTTAGTCACGGCAAGGGCCCCAGGGGACGGGTTGTGACAGCAATCCTCATGGAAAAACACATGGGATTGGATATTCATTCATCTAAAATAGACACCCAGTGAAAAAGATGTATCTCTTAGTGGCACACAAGAACGATGCTTTGTGGGGCCCGCACCTTGATCTCGAAACACATCATACGGATTGCACCATTTTGATCCTCACAGAAAAACACATAGGAATTACTATTCATTTATCCAAAATAGACACTCGGTAAAAAAGCCAAATTTCCCCACAAATTCCCAAACAGGGCCTCGTGGGGATCATGCATCAATTTCAGTTTAAGTTCCTAGAATCAATCTTAGCCAAAATTTCAGGGCCATGACAGCATTGATGGCGATTCGATCGAACGTCGTATGCAGAAGTTAGGCCCAATACAAAGATCCATAATAATAATAATAATAATAATATTATTATATTTAGGCATTTTTTTCAACCAATCCATGAGCCCGAAATATAAAATTTCTAAACTTGCCTCAAAAGGTTTGTCTCAAAAGTTGGGTCGTGCATCTGCAGACGGCACATTAATCGGACGCTCCATGTAGGGGTTACGTTTGAATCAGTGTCTAAACAATATTATTATTATTATTATTATTATTAGGTTTTTTTATTGACCTACTCCATGAGTCAAAAAAAGCACCCAACATTGGTCTTAAAAAGACTGTATCTAAGACGGGGTCACAAGCTCGCTGACGACGAGTGAATTAGACGCCATACAGGGAAGTTACAAACCATTAAGCATTTTATTAATAATAAAAATATTATTATTATTATCATATTTAGTTTTTTTATTTATTTTTATTTTCATTTTTTCAAAACCCTTGTGGGGGGGATTTCCCATGGTTAGTTTCCTGTCGTCGTCGCCATCCCGCTACGCACCGCCGCCATCCCACGGCACTCCACCGCTGCCTCTGCCACCTCTGGCTTCACCCCACCGCGTCGCCGCCTACTAGAGTTTCCCCTCACTGGACCTGTGACATTGCCTCTTTCCGTAGACCATCGATAACACTCCAGTGGTCATAAAATTGAAATAAGGATAGATTTGGTATCCTCGGATCCCGATCTACATTGTCATGTGCTCTGCTTGAATTTTCTTCGACGTTTTGACATAATGAAAAGTAGTTGTCGTTGCGCCTCCTCTGGCGCCCAAAACTGGAAACCATCGTAGATCAAGAATCCTTGGATCAATAACTTCACTGATCTTTGATTTTCTCAAATATCAGATGTCATTTTGATGTGTCGAAAATTTTATCGATGAAGAACGCAAAGAACAGATGAAGAACATGAAGAACGAGTGATCCAGGATTGAAACGGTTGATGGCTGTGTTAGTATGGCCATCGAAAAATGTTTTCAAAGAACTGAAAATTAAAAGAACTCAAATAGTACAACCAAAACTTCAATCGGGGGATGAAAAATATGAAAGAAGAATCCTACCTAGACTTTGGATACATTGTTACATTCATTGCGTTCTGATCTACTCGGATCTGAAGTTTTGTCGCGATCCAACAAGAATTTGGCATCGTGTCTCCATCAGAAGGGGAGGATAGAGCTCCACTGATGCCAAGAGGAAATGATCCAAACCCTTTCTCATTTCCTTAAATTATTATTTATAGGAAGCTTCCAAAAGTTATGGAATCTGAACCTCCCACGCCCTCTCACCTGAGGTTTCCCCTAGGGTAAACACCTCATTACGAGCTCAACGGAAATCTCATATTTCCAATCTAAGTCCTCATTCAAGAGTTATTCAAATTAACATCTAAGATAAAATAATTTTATTTAATTATTTTATTTATGGTTATGTCCTCCGGGGTGTTTTCTATAGAAGTCCCACACTAACAAAAGTTATGTCCCGCCTAGGGCAAACACCATGCTCTGGAATCAACCATGGCCTCATATTTTTGATCCAAGCTACCATTTATGAGATATCTCATTACTATTGTATTCATAGTATAAAATATACTTAATATTTTTGTATAATTTATTCCGGGCACTCTGGGCCTCAGAATCGCACGCCATCACAGTGTCTGGATCTGGAAATACGTGTAGAAATATTCCAAATTCTAATATGGGAAACATCGGGTCTCTATATGTTCCTAGAAAATCTCTAGAATGACTTCAAAGATAGACCAAGATTAAATTAAAGCATACCTACGATCTGATGGGAATTACACATGTGGAGTTTCTCGATCTCATAAAACACTATGCCTTTACATGAAGAGTTCATGTACCTTATTCATATGAATCATTTGTATATGTGTAAATATGTTTGGATTCTATTTTTAGGTAAGTAACATAAACTTATGGTTTGTGTAAAGAGTTAAACATTAATGTGGTTTGAACAAAATAACTTTATGGATGGAATAGGAATTCCAAAACTAAACCATTAGAAGCATGAATAGACAAAAATGAATAAAAAATGTGAAGATAAATATTGCATGGTATGAAATATTTATGAATTTAATATGCATATGATTTATATTAAATTAGTGAGACTAAAACCCCTAAATATTAAGTGTTAGATTCCTTCCAAAGAGAAAATTTTCAAGACCTAGATTGTAACACCCCAAGATTTCATAGTAAGTTATCTCTTTCAAGTAATTTAATAGCTTATATTGCATGCAACACCGACTTTGCTGGTGTTATATGCAATATTGAGTTTCGATGAAACAACACATTAGTATTATAATTATTTAAACGATATATTTATTTATCAATTGAATATTTTAATATGAATAGTAACATATAAATTTTAAATTTTATTTATAATGTTTTCACATAAATAAAATATATTTATAATGAAATGTATAAGTTTTGTTTAAATATTTATATATTTAGAAAATCTATTTTCTTAAAAGAACTACTTTTTATGTCCTTTTGTGGAAAATAATAAAATTAATTTTATACACTCCTAAAATTTGAATTTGGAAAAATGGACTTCATTTTTTAATTGAGAATATCAAAATTATCTTAGGGTGATTTTTTGGTATTTTTCTAAAAACATTCAATTTTTGATGAATAGTGAAAAATACTGCATAGTACATAAAAACTGACTTTTTCATTTAAATAATTTTTTTTAATTAAAAATTTATCTAAAAGTAAAAATAGATAAATAATGCATATATTAGTACAATTTAATTCATTGGAGTCATTTTATAATAAGATTAGATATATAAAATTTTATTGAACCTTTTTAACGTCCTTTTACCAACCTTCTGGGCACATTTACCCACCTTCTAGGCACAATTGCAAATTTGCATAAAATGTAACTTTACCGCTTCTGTGAATTTAATTTCAAAAATCTAAAACACACATTTGACATCAGTATGTAAAATGCGGTTCAATGGGATGAAAATATTTTTTGGTGAATAGTAACTTTTGAATTTTATTTACCACAGTTAAAAGTAAATAAGGTAATTAGAGGTAAAAATAATATTAAAATTACCCCAAAACATATCCTAATTCTATTTGATAAATTTCTTTCGACCAAAATCAACCTTAGGACAAAAATAGTATCCTTTTGATCCATTTGGGTTACATTAGGACATTTATTATATTTTATTTAAAGAAGAGTTAAAAGTGTTAAATTCAAAGTTTAATAACTAAACCATTTTTAATATAGAGTTAAGCATAAGATAAATTAGACTATAAATATAAATTATAAAGATAAAAATATTTCCTACATAATGGTATTTTATTTATAATTTTTAGACATTAAATAATTAAATTTATTTATGACACAATGATGATGCAGTAATTATCTTATTAGTGAAAGATTAAAATAATTGATGTTATAAATATTAAAATAAATGTAAATTGAAAATTTTTATGCCATCTATGAATTTTATAGGTGCATATGACATGTTAGGGATAATTCAATTTATTTGTTTTTAAGTAATCAAGTTTTTATAACTTTCACAAAAACCAAATACTAAATAGTGTTAAAATTGACATAAATGAGTTTTTAAAACAAATACTATATTAATAAATAATATAATATTCCTAAAAGTATAATATTCTTCCAAATGACTTATATAATGTTACATATTTCATTAATTAACCACTTGAGGTTCTCTTTTCATTTTATAGTAACTATATTAACCAAGTAATATAAAAATACAAGAAGACATGGTAAAAGTTAAACTATTTAACTAGGAGTTAAATATAAAAGATAAGGTTAATATGGTGACCTAAACTTGTATAAAACCTATTTTTTGAGATTATTTCGACCCATCCCCACTTTATCCTAGAAATAAATTCATTTTTAGGTATTATAAACTGAAAATTATTTAATAATAAATTAATATTTTAATCTTTTTCTAAAGTGTCCCTCGCCTCTCTTATAAAAGGGTACTTTCCCTTCCCTTAAATTCACACCTACAAAGCCATTTGGATCGGCCAAACCCTACTCAAATCTCCTCCCAACTACCCTCACTTCAACCTAGAGGCCTTACTTTGATCAGAAAGCCAACTTAAGGATCCCTTTTGTTCAAATCAAAAGGAAGAACCTGAAGAAGATGTAATTATTTTATAACCTCATTCAAAGTTCTTTTCTTCTTCCACTTCCTCTTTATTTTTTGTTTCCTTAAAAAAAAATAACTCCAATACCTTATACATACTGATATTTTATTATAAATATGGTACAACCATATTCATTATTATATCCATCCTATGAATGACAAATTCACCATACATGCATACGTACAGCTTACCGTCTCCACATCGTGGTGTAGTTTGTTATTCAACACTTCATTATTTGGATGGGTATAATAATGAGTATAATTGATGTAAATAATAAATATAACATGTTAATTATTCTTTATATATAATATAACATCCAATTACATATTATTTCACCATCAATAGAATGATATCGTCGCTCTTGGGTACGTACGGCTTACCGTCTCCACAACGCGATGAGATTCATTTCCACATTCACTATTCAAAGATGATTATAAAAATATATATTATTAATAAGTATGTAATATATGACATAATAATGATATTGTAAATATATAGATATATATATATATATATATACTTACATATATCCCATTCACTTACTTCTGTTCAATACGATATGAAAACGGAAACGGCATTTATGCGTACGTACGGCCTATCATCTCTATAAACGGTGTTTTACATTTCATATGTATATATATTATACATATTTATATTATGAATATATATGATACATAAATAATTTTTTATATTCTATAAGCAATTAAATCATGGTATAAGTAATACAATCAAGAATAACAAGTTAAAACACATACGATAAAGAAAGCGATTATTACCCGAAATGTTATTTTAACATAGAAATTATTATTAAATGGGTAGTATAAAGACATAAATGAATCAAGTATGATATCATAAATATTAATATGGTTCTGGTATAATTTAATATCATACTATGGTCATTATACAAGATATTAAACATACCCTCGACCAAAGGAAAGTACAAGGTGAGGGTTAATTCCTCAATCTCGTTATTATCCAAGACTGTTTATGTGTAAGTATTTTCTGGGAAATATTTATCATCCATGTCCATGTTTCATAAAAATGTTTTCAAAATTAATCTTTTAAGTTTTCTAGGTCATCATTTTAAATGTTTTAAATATTTTTTTTCTAAATCTATTTAATTATTGTCCATGTTTTCAAAATGATTTTAAGGATTTATTTATATGTACATGATTGTTTTAAAATGTTAATTCCTTTAAAAAGTTTCAAAGTGGTATGGGACAATTTATTCAAAAATATCTTTTAAATGAAATCTTTTATAAATTGTGTGAATTTTAAATTATTTCATGAAAAATTGATATTTCACTCAAAGAGTTTTACTGATTATTTTCAACTATGTCAACATCCTTTATTGGATATTATTCTTGATTGAGGTTGATTTATTATAATACAATCTTCCATATTGTATTGAATGAGTTATCATATGTTTGACTATGGATGTGATATTTTTATACCATTCATGGTTTATGGTTAAAGTATTGACATTTCGTATTCTAGTTTTAATATGAATGCTTATGTTATGTTTCAACATTTTCATATGAGGAATGCATTAGACTTAGTAAGTAATGGGAGGGGCCCGCTATAGCACCTCAATGCATCGGTAGTTATCATGAGACAAACTAGTGTCTTGGCACAAGGCCTTGAAAAAATTTATATTTAGGGTCTTGGCACAAGGCCTTGATTTTGTGGTTAATATGTCCGACATTATGTATTCAATCATTATGAGATTAGTTATTAATGTTACATGTGATTATTAGACTAGTAGAATATCCATGTGAATAAGTAAATGGAAATTTTTTATTTATATTTTCCATACTATTCTCAAGTTAATGTTTAAAGGGCTTGTGTTTCAATTTTATACCTTTCCATAAAAGTTTATGATTATTATGATAACTTCTGTTATATTGTTTATTCTTACTAAGCATCTGAGATCACCCCTTTATTATTTTTTATTTTCCCAGGATACCAAGAAGTATATTATAATTTATATACAGGTTTAAGATAAAGAAATAATGGAATTCTCAAAGGATTATTTATGCTTTGTTTTATGTTATAAATTGTAATGTAAAGTTCATGTATGTAATCTGTTTTCCAAGAATCCTAAACTAATTGGTCCTTCAGGACTTGATTCCTTATAATCATGTCAATGTATTAAAATAATGAATCAGCTCCGGGCTTCTAGGGTTAGGGCATTAAAGTTGGTATCAAAGGAATTTTAGCAACAACCTTGGAAATATATTTAGATAAACTCTGATTAGGAAACATTACCCTAAGATAGACTCTGAGGAGTAGTACATCCAAAAAAAATGGTAATGTAGATATTATGTGGGTTTTACAAGAAATAAATCTATGTCTGGATACTACAAGTGGACGTGGTTCTAAAAAATATGTACCTAGGAGTGATAAATATGACAAGGAGTTTGAGGCTTGACCCAGGGTATCTTGGTACACGACAACGGGCCTTACTACGCACCTGGTTTGACACCCCTGGGAGATATGCTTAGGATAATTCACATTTTATTTACAAACCATTATGAAGGATTTATGAGTTAATATGTTAGCAAAGAAACCAATGTTATGATTATGAGACTAGATGTGTGTAAATATTCAATTAATGCTGAGAATTTTTATAGTTTTTTGATTATACATTATGATATGATCTAACCTAGTGTATCTTGTCATTTAGAAATGGTGCCCAGCAGAAGGAATGTGAACTCCAACATTATACATGATCTAAAGAGTAATAAGGATCATATATTTCATAGTCTTAATCCAATATTTAGAAGGTAAATAGTCTCCTACATATCTACATCATATGAAGAAATAGTATCATGTGTTAATAAGATAAGTAAATAATTCTCTGAGTCCTATGGATTTGAAGGGAAGCACGAAAATAAGAGGATAGCAGAAAAAATATGGATAAAGGGAAGAAGGGAAATAAGAATTTCCCACATGTGATAATTGTGGAAAGAATCACCTTGGTAAATTATTTAATAGAATGTGACTATGTTATAAGTGTGGATAAAAATTACACCATGTTCGTGATTGCAATAGTAAGAAAAAGGTTTCAAATGTACAATGCTTCATCCGTAAGGAGTTGGGACACTACGTGAATCAATGTCCAAATCATCAGAGTATGCCCTAAATAATGCTATTAGATAATAACTACTACAAATAAAGAGGAATGACTAGTGTTCTTATGTTATTATTAAATAATTATGTCATTTTAGTGTTGTATCAATGATATACTGGTTATATGAATTATAGAAATAAATGAGTATTATAATGTAGTACTATTTCATTGAGTATTTGAGAAAAGTGACTCAATATCAAGTTAAACTTTTTGGAAAATACATGGTTGAAGGAAAGATAAACCTTAATATGTTTTTGATACTGAAGTAGTGATTTTGGAATAAGATATGATTGATTTAGATAAATTATATTGGATATTCTTGAAAACCTTGAAACTGATTAAGGATTTGTATATTCCATCACTGTTGGAGTGTACAACATTTATGGATTTAAGGAGTATATCCAGTATTCTGTGTTTCACCGAAGGAATAAGGAAGTACATAGATATTAAAATAATGTTTTATGGTAATTCATGTTGTTACCATGTTTTAATAAAATACATGATGAAGGTATTCACATGTTTATCCTCATTATGTTATGTTGACCTTCCTAATAAATTTTTAGACTGTGAGTTTGGACACAAGTATTTTGGATAAGTCTAAAGGTTGGAATTGAGTAATTTGAACACTTGATTTTTTTTATGAGGTTAATGTATGATTCGTTGGATACTTTGACCTAACCTTTTAGTTTTAAGTAAACATTTATAGAATTAAGAGAATACTTGAGGACCTTATGATTTATCAAATGCACTTTAGGCATAAATTTTTTTTTTTTTTTGAACATTCATTTCCTAGTGTAAGGGATGAATTCAAAATAGATCAAAGTATAACCAAATGATGAGATTATGATTATGACAGGTAATGAAATCAAGTATGTTTTCTTAAGTTCTTATATTGATAGTAAATCAATCCCTCCTCTTCAAAAAAATGTATCTATAAAAATGTTTTATCCTAATACCTTATGTTTTGTTGAACCAATGATACTTTAAATAAACATAGATTTATGGCTTTGAGGCCCTCAATTTTACATTTATTATTCACTTTTTTGTGATTGATGGCCTCAATCACTCCCTATAATTTACGTATTTCCATCAATTATGTGTCTATAATTTCTACTAATGTTATCCTATTCAAAATCCTAATTCGGTGGTGAATTTTTAATTTTCATTTCCCTCTTATTAAGTCTAAATTTTATTAACCCTTTTTTTATGTGGGTTTTCCACAAAGTTATTTTCTATTTTCAACCTTTTATTTTCAAAAAACAATTTCAAATTGTGAGGATGAAATTTATAAAAGGAGTGGAGAATGTAACACCCCAAGATTTCATAGTAATTTATCTCTTTAAATTAATTTAATATCTTATATTTCATGAAACACCTACTTGTCTTGTGTTATATGCAAGATTGAGTTTCTACGAAACAATACATTAGTGTTATAATTATTTAAACGATATATTTACTTATCAATTAAATATTTTAATATGAATAGTAAAATATAAATTTCAAATGTTATATATAATGTTTTCACATAAATAAAATATATTTATAATGAAATGTATAAGTTTTGTTAAAATATTTGTATATTTAGAAAAGCTATTTTCTTAAAAGAACTACTTTTTATGTCCTTTTGTGAACAAAAATAAAATTAATTTTATAAACTCCCAAAAATTTAATTTGGTAAAATGGACTTCATTTTTGAATTCATAATATTAAAATTATCTTAGGGTTAATTTTTGGTATTTTTCTAAAAACATTCAATTTTTGATGAATAGTGAAAAATACTACATAGTACATAATATCCGAATTTTTCATTTAAATAATTATTTTTAATTAAAAATTTATCTTAAAGTAAAAATAGATACATAATACATATATTATTACAATTTAAGTCATTGTAGTCATTTTATAATAATATTAGATATATAAAATTTTATTGAACCTTTTTAATGACTTTTTACCCATCTTCTAAGCACATTTACCCACCTTCTAAGCACATCTGCAAATTTTCATAAAATGTAATTTTATCACTTATATTAATTGAATTTCAAAAATATGAGAGACACAGTTAACATAAATAAGTAAAATGTAGTTTAATATAATGAAAATAATTTTTGGGGAATAGTAACTTTTAAATTTTATTTACCACGGTTAAAAGTAAATAAGGTAATTAAAGGTAAAAATAATATTAAAATTACCCCAACACATGTCATAATTCTATTGGATAAGTTTATTTAGACTAAAATTAACCTTATGACAAAAAAATATCCTTTTGATCCATTTGGGTTGGATTAGGACATTTATTATATTTTATTTAAAGAAGAGTTAAAAGTGTTAAATTCAAAGTTTAATAAATAAACTATTTTTAATATAGGGTTACACATAAGATAAATTCAACTATAAATATTCATTATAAATTCAAAAAAAATCCTACATAATGGTATTTTATTTATAATTTTTAGACATTAAATAATTAAATTTATTTATTACACAATGATGATGTAGTAATTACCTTATTAATGAAAGATTAAAATAATTGATGTTATAAATATTAAAATAAATGTAAATTGAATCTTTTGATGCCATGCACGAATTTTCTAGGTGAATATGACATGTTAGGGTTAATTAAATGTATTTGTTTTTGAAGTAATCAAGTTTTTATGACTTTCACAAAAGCCAAATACTAAATAGTGTTAAAATTGACATAAATGATTTTTTAAAACAAATACTATATTATTAAATAATATCATATTCCTAAAAATTTAATATTCTTCCAAATGACTTATATAATGTTATATATGTCATTAATTAACCACTTGAGGTTATATTTTCATTTTATAGTAACTATATGAACTGTGTAATATAAAAATACAAAAAGACATGGTAAAAGTTAAACTATTTAAATAAGAGTTAAATCTAAAAGATAAGGTTAATACCATGACTTAAACTTGTCTAAAAACTATTTTTTGAGATGATTTATACCCATACCCACCTTATCTCTAAAATAAATCCATTTGGAGGTATTATAAACCGAAAATTATTTTATAATAAATTAATATTTCAAGCTTTTCCTAAAGTGTCCCTCACCTCTCTTATAAAATGGTACTTCCCCTTCTCTTAAATTCACACCTCCAAATACATTTGGTTCAGACAAAACCTACTAAAATCTCCTCCCAACTACCCTCAATTCAACCTAGAGTCCTTACTTTGATCATAAATCCAACCTATGTATACCTTTTGTTCAAATCAAAAGGAAGAACCTGAAGAAGAGGTAATTATTTCATCACCTCATTCAAAGTTCTTTTCTTCTTCTACTTCCTATTTATTTTTTGTTTACATACCAAAATAATAAATCCAGTACCTTATACATACTGATATATTATTATAAATATGGTACAAAAATATTCATTATTATATCCATCCTATGAATGAAAAAGTCATCATACATGCGTATGTACGGCTTACCGTCTCTATGTCGTGGTGTAGTTTGTTATTCAATACTTCAGTATTTGGATGGGTATAATAATGAGTATAATTGATGTAAATAATAAATATAACATTTTAATGATTCTTTATATATAATATACCATCAAATTACATATTATTTCACCATCAATAGAATGATATCGTTGCTCGTGCGTACGTACAGTTTACCATCTCCACGACGTGATGAGATTCATTTCCACATTCACCATTCAACAATGATTATAAAAATATATATTATTAATAAGTATGTAATATATGAAATAATAATGATACTATAAATATATATATATATATATCTAATTCACTTACTTCTATTCAATACGATATGAAAACGGAAACGACGTTTATGCGTAGGTACGACTTACCATCTCCATAAATGGTGTTTTCCATTTAATATATCTATCTATTATACATATTTATATTCTGAATATATATGATACATAAATAATGTTTTATATTCTAGAATTAATTAAATCATGATATAAGTGATAAGATCAAGAATAACAAGTTAAAACACATACGATAAAGAAAGCGATTATTACCCGAAATGTTATTTTAACATAGAAATTATTATCAAATGGGTAGTATAAATCCATAAATAAATCAAGTATGATATCATAAATATGAATATGGTTCTGGTATAATTTAATAATATATTGTGGTCATTATTCATGAGGTTAAACGTACCCTCGACCAAAGAAAAATACAAGGTAAGGGTTAATTCCTCAATCTCATTATTATCCAAGATTGTTTATGTGTAAGTATTTTATGGGACATATTTATCATCCACGTCCTTATTTCATAAAAAAAATCAAAATGAATCTTTTAAGTTTTATGGAAGGTACACTTTAACTAGATCATCATTTTAAACATTTTAAAGATTTATTTTTCTAAATCTATTTAATTAATGTTCATGTTTTCAAAATGATTTTAAGGATTTATTTATATGGACATGATTTTTTTAAAATTTTAATTACTTTAAAAGGTTTCAAAGTGGTATGGGACACTTTGATTCAAAAATATCTTTTAAATGAGATCTTTTATAAATTGTGTTACTTTTAAATGATTTCATGAAAAATGGATATTTCCCTCAAAGATTTTTACTGGTTATTTTCAACTATGTCAACATCCTTTATTGTATATTATTCTTGATTGAGGTTGAATTATTATAATACAATCTTCCGTATTGTATTGAATAAGTTATGATATGTTTGGTTGTGGATGTTCAATTTTTATACCATTCATGGTTTATGGTTAAAGTATTGACATTTCGTATGCTAGTTTCAATACAAATACTTATGTTATGTTTCAACATTTTCATATGAGGAATGAATTGGACTTAGTAAGTGATGGGCAGGGCCCACTATAGCCCCTTGATGCATCGATAGATCTCATGAGACAATCTAGTGTCTTGGGATAAGACCTTGACAAAATTTATATTTAGGGTCTTGGCATGAGGCCTTGACTTTCTGGTTAAGATGTCCAGCATTATGCTTTCCATAATTATGAGATTAGTTATTAATGTCACATGTGATTATTCGACTAGTATAATATCCATGTGAATAAGTAAATAGAATTATTTTATTTATATTTTTCATATTATGCTGAATTTTATGTTTAAAGTGATTGTGTTTCAATTTTATACCTTTCCATAAGTGTTTATGATTATTTATGATAGCTTCCGCTATATTTTTTATCCTTAATGAGCATCTGAGATCACCCCTTCCTTATGTTTTATTTTTTTAGGATTCCAAGAAGTATATTATGATTTATATATAGGTTTAATATAAGGTAATAATGGTGTTCTCAAATGATTATTTATACTTTGTTTTATGTTAGAAATTGTAATGTAAATTTAATGTATGTAGTCTATTTTCCAAGACTTATAAACTAATTGGTCCTTCGGGACTTGATTCCTTGTAATCATGATAATGTATTAAAATAATGCACTGGCTCCGGGCTTCTAGGGTTAGGGTATTAAATAGATCATTCAATTTTTTGGGTTCTACTAAATAATCTCTCCCTTGAATTATCTTTTATAAGGTAAGAAAGTGATAGATAACATTGGATCATCCTTAGGTAGGTTCTTCCAAAGTATGGTGTTCTTGGGTTGTTATTTTTTAACATCTTCTTGGTGGTTTTTTTGGATTAAACTTAGCTATAAAACCCTTAGGAAGGATACCAAAGTAATAGGTTTTATTGGATCCATATAAAGAATTTGGGTAAAGAGTTGTCCACTCAACTATCCAAGAGTCACAAATATTGTGATTATGATGATTCCCTACCTAGCTAACTAATTGGTGAGAGGAACACCAAAGAGGACTCATTACTTAGTGAAATAAGGATCTTGGCTCACTAAATAGATAATATTTTTGGGTCCATCATTGGGGAAAATTTCATTTGATTTCCTTAATAAAAATATCTAATACATGATACTCACCCACTAGTATGTCTTTATTATAGATTATGACATACTTAATCATAATCAAATTGAGATCACTAATTGGTATGACCTATAAAATAGTTAAAGATTAGTATCTAGTTTTGAGAATTATTTTCAATGAGAAACATTTAGATTACCTAAATTTGAATGTTATAGAGATTAATTCTACCAAATCTAACTCATAGGTAGTGATACTGGGTTTTCATCATGAATTTGTGTCGACAAACACATACATAGAGGTAGTTGTGAATTTATAAAGGGTGAAGGAGATCTTCATGTTGGTAATAGAGAAAAAGTTGATTCATTAGAAGTTAGAAATTATGATCTAAGTATACCAAGTATATTAGTTTTATAATTGAATAATAATTATTATGTTCCTACTATAAATAAAAATTTTATTTATGTATCTTGTTTAGACAAGATGGGTTTTTCATTAATTATTAATAATAAGAGTTTTTCTATATACATGGATGAAATTTTTTAATTAATTTTAAATATAATGAATGGTTTATACATTCTAGATATGAATAATCATATTTATAACATTAAAAATAATAAGGTTAGTGTAAATTATAATCCTATCTACATTTGGCATTATCACCTTAGACGTATAAACAATAAACACATTAAAATACTCCATAGAGATTGATAGTTGGACCCATTAAATTATGAATCATTTGATACATGTGAACATTTTTTATTGGGAAAAAAACAAAGTCACCTTCTGGGAGAAATGGCAAAAGGGGTATTGGAATATTGGATCTCATACATAGTGATATATATAAACCAATGAGTACTCAAGAAAGTGTTGGTTTAAGTTACTTAGTTACTTTTATTGATGACTTTAGTTAGTATGGTTATGTGTTTCTAATGAATCATAAGTAAGAAACTTTTTAAAAGTTTAAAGAGTTTTATAAAGAAGTATATAATCAAATGGGAAAAAGTATTAATATTTTCCTATTAGACCAGGGTGGTGAACACTTAAGCTAATAATTCACAACCCATATGAGAGATTATAGAAATTTTTCACAACTAAATATTCATGGAAAACCATAATTTAATGGTGTGTTTTAATGTATAAATCATACCTTTTTGGAAATGGTTTAATCGATGATGAGTCTATGTGACATTCCTATCTCATTTTAGGGTATTCTCTAGAAACTACTATATTCATACTAAACCACATTCCATATAAACCAATGATAAAGGCTCCATATGAAATATGGACTGGTAAGCATCCCAATATATATTTTATAATGATTCGGGGTTTTTAATCATATGTAAAATATTTGGATTTGCATAAACCTAACTCCATGTTAGACAAATTCTTATTTGTTAGTTATCCCAAGGAAACTGTGGGATATTACTTTTATAACCCAACTGAACAAAAAATGTTTGTGGCCCAATGTGGTGTTTTCCTTGAGAAAGAACGTATAATTCAAGGTGTCAGTGGAAAAAAATTTAAAGTTAGATAAATTCAATATCAATAAATAGAAAGAGTTCCTGAGATGGAAGTTGATATGGTTCCATAAAGAGTTATGGAAGAATAACTGAATAAAGTTACACAAGAACCTTGAAGGTATATCTAGATTTGTTAAGAACCAAAGAGATATAAATTTATCATATCCAATGATGATGAAGTAACATTCATAGAAGATGAACCTACTTCCACTACTAGAAAAGAAAGATTTGGAGACTCCTTACACGGGTGACCTCCATTGGTGGTCGCTATTGGTACCCTATAGTGACTGACAATGGCGATTTCTAGGCTTCCCGAAAAAAAATCATTGGAACCCCCCCCCCCCCCCCACTCTCTTACCTGATCCTAAAACCCTACCCCCCCCCATAGTCACTCGTCCCCTCCCTCACCGCACCGTCATCGTCACTTGTCCCCTCCCTCACTACACCGTCAATGTCACACCACCTCCACCTCTGGTTCCCCACCGACACTTGTCTTCTCCCTCACCACACTGCTCATCCCCTCCCTCTCTGCACCGCTACCACCTCACCACCTCCTCATCCGGATCCTTGTCGCCGTTGTTAACTGTCCCCTCCCTCGCTGCACTACCTCTGACTTTAGCTCCCCTCTGCTACCCCTCCTCTCCCTCACAGCACCACCTCTGGCTCCCCTCCCATCCATATTTGTCACGCTATCAGGAATGCACTAATTTCCATTTTAGGGTTTTGATTTTAGGAAATTTACAGTACAAATTTTGAAATCATGAAGATTATATGAATATTTTGTGTGAATAAAAAGTTTGGAAATGAAATTTCATGTGTATACAGGCTTGTGTGCATAAAGAATTATGAAATAATGTGTGTTGACAGTGTGTGAATGAGAATACTTCACACTTTAATTGAGGCTAGAAGTTACATAAAATGTATAATCCATGTATATTATGACTGGATCGATATTATGTTTCATTGTTATTTGATTTATACCATTCTTGAGTTTATCACATGTCTCTATGTGTGTGTGTATCCCATGAGAAAATGTTTGAGGTTTGACCACATGTGTGTGCTTGTATAGCCCATGAGACCCATGTTTGAGTTTGATCACATGTGTGTGTTTCGATACTATATGTTATTATTAATATTATATGTTGTTAATCTATATGATATTCCATGTTTCAATGTGACGTAGTTTGTATATTTTATATTGTGTTGTTCTATGCATGGTACCAATGTTACTGGTGTACTCATCGTGGCTCAGTAGTCCTTAAAGGGGAGCGTACTAAGATGATGTATGTTCCATCAATATTAGATTGAGATAGATGATGGGTTATATTGTATTTTTTTAGCCTCACATAGGGTCATGGTAGATTTATGTGATCTGAACCTTGAGGTGACAATGGGGCATGATGGTATTCAAGGACATGACTTGAGACGTAGTTTTGGGATACGAAGGCTTAAGGGAGTTTACAAATGTGTTGGCCTTATGTATTAACTGGGAGAGATATGGGGTTTGATAGACTTCTATGGTTTTACTTGATACTCTTACCTTTTTTATGTTCTGGAATACATGACTGACATTGTGGTTGACTGAGTTCATGAATTTTGTTATAACTACATTTCCATCACGGATCCAAAGTTTTTTTAGTGCATGACCACTCCAAACATGTTTGTGTGTTTTATTTCATGCACATTTATTTATTATCACAACATAAACTCTTATACCATTGCACATGTGTTAAGGAAAAATTAGTTGTTTCCTAATACTTTCATTTTCCCACCATGCATGGGAATCTCTATGCATGTGAAGACTTCATAGTCTGGGATATAAGAAAGGAAAATGCCCTGATGATAGGGTATAGGATACGAAGAATGGTGTTTAGAGGTATAATTGGGATGGAATTTAGAGTGATGTATCAATATTTTTTCACATTCTTGTTATTTCCCACACTTTTATTGACCTAACACGTTGGGGGTATTTGGTTTTTTACTATATGACTTGAGATACCTACCATGGATTATGATTTTTCATTATTTATTGAAACTATTATGTTATTTATTATCCTTTTATTTATTGATACCAAGGGTATATTTTCTGCACTGATGTCATTCATACCCTTATTGCTAGTAACAAACATCATGCATAAAAGGATACCTACTTGAGGCTATGAGGAACACTATCTTGGATCCTATGATTCAGCATGGGGCATCACATTCATTGTCCCACATATTCACTATTAATAACATAAGTGAAGATAGATTGATATTTTTTTTTCTGGAATTATATATATTTGATTTTATGCTTGATATAGATTAGTTATTTTTCCATAAATTAGAGATTTATTGATATCTTTGATGGTTAATATTTACTGCCTCTGATGGAACAAAGGCAGTGTGAATCCAAGAAGCAGTGAGACATTATTTGTACAAAGATACAGTTTCTCTGAGTTTGAGAAGACTGTACATATTATTCCATGAATTATTCATTATTTGATCAAGAATGAAAAAGGCACATGGTTTGAAAAGGTATAATGCATACTTATTTAGGTTAATGTACAAGAAAGAGGCTATGCACACATAAATGTAAATATGCATTAAAAATTATAAGTGGAAAATGTGTTTATAGAAGGTGTGTGTGTGAAGAAATTAATAAGAGGAAAATGTATGTGAACTAGGTGTGCGTATGAAGAAAATAAGAAGTGAACAATTTCTTATACACACCCTATGAAAATTAAATATTTTTATTGTACATACATATAATACACATGCATGTTAGGACATGCAGACTTGAAAATATAATTTTCATCATACATGTATGAATGACATACAATGTATATGTATGTAGAAATATAAAATTGGAACTTTCATCACTAATTGATTTTGGGAACTTTCATCACAAATTATATTTGTTGATTTATTAGTAGGAATTAACTTAGTCACTAAGGTTGATAGTTCAATATTGGTATTTAATGACTTTTTTCATGTACCACATACACATGCAGGTTATTATGTTGTGTTTCATTTTTTTTTTTGATTTAGTATTTGATTTTCTATATTTATAGTTACTTGATATGTTTTGTTTATAGTGTATCAAAATTTATGCATTATAATATTAATGGACCACAGATTCCTTATTATTCATGTTGGTTTTCTATTTTTTAGTATACCCAATATATAATATATTTTGTTTCTTAACTGATCAACACCCCCACCCATCTGTTCAAATGAATTAAGTAATTTCATTATATATGACCCATGATCTATCTAACTCCATATTATGAAGAACAATATATTTAAGGGAACCAATGATCATGTTTATAGGAGGATAATATGATAAGTGTGAGTCACTTTATGGAACCACATTTAAGAACCAAACCTGAAATTCATAGCTCAATGCTGACAAGCTTGTTGTGGATGACCCAATCGGTTACCTTCGGATAAAAATTAACCAATTATTGTGAAAAATTAACTAGTTGTGAAGAAAAATTAGTATACCATATATTTGAATAATGAGTTTCCATAGCTATAATATTCCTTTCTTGAAAAATGTTTACTCTATGGAATTATAGACCAAATTCATTCTCAATATAGTTTCTTCATTATACATATTTTCATATAATATTTCAAGAGTTATGAAATATTTCATTTCCATTTTTTTAAAAAAATTAATCAAAATATGATTAGGGACTCTTGAATATAGAATAATCATTATATTTACCATACCAACATGGTGGCAATGACATGGGATTTCACTTCCATTCCATTATCGATTATCTTGTTCATTATTCAAAGTTATAAATTGTTTATTTTATCAATAGTCGATGTGCAATTGGTCAATATTTTTTTAAATATATTTGATATGAAAAATGTATGTAATATGACATCTTGTGTAAATTTTTGTTATACAGGTATTATTATGGATAAGAGTTGGATTGATCTTCCAAATCGAACATCTACAGAATATTTCAAGGGCATAATGCAGTTTATTGAGTTCACTGGAGGATTTCAAGTGACTATATTAGTTTTTCATGTAGAAAATGTGCAAATAGATATCAATTCACATGAGATACCATGAGGGAGTACTTATTATTGAACGTATTTATGAAAAATTATAAGATTTGGACTCGTCATGGGGAAGAATATATTCATTTTCAAAATACAGATGCAGTTAAGATGGATGTCGATGTGAGTATGAATGATCCAATGCATGAAATTCTTACTGAAATGGTACATGGGTTGGCTTCTTAATGAAATTACATCCAGAATTTTGAGACTGGTGAGATAAATCTATGCTCTGGTGCAGATCATGATTTGAGGAGGTTTTATGAAGTACCTGATGATGTAAAAAAGGAATTATATTCTGGTTGTACTGCTTACAATAAATTTTTGTTTATCATAGAGTTGTTTCATTTTAACACTTTGAATCATTGGTCAGACACATCATTTGACATGTTGGTGTTATTGAAAAAGGTTATTCCTGTCGATGTTAAGATTCCTGAGTCGTATTACCATGCTTGTAAGTTGAAAGAGAACTTAGGTTTTACATATGAGACCATAAATGAATGTTCAAAAAACTTTATGTTATTTAGAAAAGAAACTTCCCATTTGGATATTTTTATGGTCTGTAGCACTTCCAGGTGGAAAGAGAACAGGGGAAATCAGACTCATCAAAGTCAGACTGTGAAACAGGGAAAGATGATTACCGTAAAGAAAATGCATTACATTCCTCTAAATCTGAGGTTGAAAATATTTTTTATGTCATCTAAAGTTTCTAATTTAATGAGATGGAATGCAGAAAGAAATCAGGAAAGTGATATGTTAACCCACCCGAAAGACTCTTGTGCATGGAAGTATTTCTATAAGAGACACCCCAAATTTTCTAAAGATATTCGTAATGTCTAATTGGGGTTGGCAGCAAATAGTTTGAATCCATTCCAGTCTATGCTTGGTGCAACTCATAGCATATGGCTTGTGGTGTTGGTTTTGTATAATCTTCCTTCGTGGATTTTTATGAAGCAACAATTTATATTACTTTCCACTCTTATTGACGGACCTAGAAGTCTAGAGGATAAGATTGATGTTTACCTTCATCCATTTTTTGATGAGTTGAATTAATTTTGAGGTGATGGTGTGATGACTTGTGACTGTGAAACAAAAGAAATGTTCAAACTGCAGGCTACTTTATTGTGTATAATCAATGAATTCCTGGCTTATTTAAATTTATCAGACTGGAGTACGAAAGGGTAATTTTCTTTCCCTTGTTTCAATAAAAGTAAAAAATCCATATGGCTTAAACATTCAAAAAAAATGGGCATACATGGGTCACAGACATTTTCTCCCCCTCAATATAGGTTCATAAAGGACAGAGTGACATTTGATGGTTCTAGAGAGTTCAACCCAGCACCAAAGATCATGACAGGAGTCAAAATGTTACCGTAGATTGAGGAAGAAAACATCTGCATGGTATATGAATTTCAGGATTTTTGGCTCATCCATTACCTAATATTCATGGTGTGGGTAGACAACATAGTCACAATTGGAAAAAGAAAAGTATTTTTTAAAATCTCCCCTATTAGAAAACTAACATTCTAAGGCATAATTTAGATGTCATGCACATTGAAAAAAATGTTTGTGATAATATATTGTGGACCATTTTAGGTGTTAGTGGAAAATAAAAGGACCATGTTAATGCACGTCGTGATTTGGAAGAAATGTGTTTAAGGAAATAGTCGCATTTACAGTTAACTGAGGGAAACAAGGCATATATTCTTGATGCACAGTATACGATGACTACAAAGGAGAAAGAGACATTTATTTCCATTTTGAAGATGCTCAAGGTGCCTCATGGTTACTCTTTTAATATTTCAAAGTGTGTGAATCTGAAGAGAAGGAAATTTCAAGGGTTGAAAAGTCAGGACAATCACATACTACTTCAGCAGTTGATTCTAATCACAATTTGTGATTGTTTATCCACCAATGTTGTTCAACCATTGATTGAGATGAGTAATTTTTTTAGACAAATTTGTTTAATAAATCAACGAATGAGTGATTTAAAAATTTTACAGGACCGAATTTTACTTACGCTTTGTCACTTTGAGAAAATTCTTCCCCCTCATTATTTGATGTTATGGTTCACTTGATAGTGCACCTAACTAATGAAGTATTGGGTGCTAGTCCAGTGCAATTCAGGTGGATATATCCTATCGAGCAGTATTTGAATACATTGAAATTATTTGTATGCAATAGAGCTCATTCGGAGGCATCAATATCCAATGGTTATTTGATGGATGAGTGTACTACTTTTTATGTAGAATATCTTATAGATGATGAAACAAAATTAGATAATCCCTCTCAGATTCATGATGGTCTAGTTGGAGAAGGAACCATATTTGATATGGACAACATCGAGTAGCTACAAGCACATCAATATATCTTGTTAAATAGTCCATCATTTGTACCATTAATGCAGTAAGTGTCTTATCACTTTTATTGTTTAACTTTTACATGTTTTGTTTGAATAATTTGATCATTTAAATATTGTGTTATCATTTGTAGTAAACATATTAATGATCTAAAAGAAGATATGTATCGTGCGACTAAGTATCAAATTAAACGATCTCATTATGCATCATTTCATGATTGGTTCAATGATTTTGTACGTATAAATTTATTTTCATTATGAGTGAAGTGTTATACTAATTTATTTCTATAGAAATCATTATTGAATTCTGTGAATTATGTAGGTTCATAACCTAAGGGAGTTAGGTGACCCCATGCTAACTAAAGAATTTATCCAACTAGTTGAAGGTCCATCTATAATGAATCATCGTTATAAATCTACTGATGCTGGTGGATTTTTATTTCACATTAAAGATGTTGATGACAAACGAGAAACACAAAATAGTGGCATCGGTTTTCCATTCATCAATTCTGGTTATTACTATGGTCAATTGATGGACATCATTGAATTTGTATACGCACACGGGTTGAAGTATATATCGTTAAAGTGTAATTGGGTTGATCCAGTACGTGGAAGTAAAGTCGATTAATATCAGTTTACATTGGTGAATTTTAATAGTATGTTATACAGAAATTAATGATTTGATAATGAACCTTTCATTTTGACATCACAAGCAGAACAAGTATTCTTTGTTACTTTTCCTTCAAATCCTAGTTGGCAAGTTGTTGTGAAAATGTCCTGGTGAGGAGTGTTTTTATTTGAAAAATATGAACCCAAGAATGTTCCCTTTGTTACCCAATAGCTTGATCAACATACCATATTTCAATGTGAAGAAGATATTTATTAGGTTATAGTGTTCATTGAAGGATAAACGGTCAATTTTCATGTTTAATGAAAGGTATAATTGTCTTCCTACTATTCATTTTAAAGCTTTTTTTGAAAAATGTTTAAAACAACCCAAAACTAAAATATATTTGTTAAACATAATTCCACTACATAGAATTAAAAAATGATAATTGGGATGTGAACAACATCGCAAACTAGTAGTGGGTATTACAAAAATTCAAGATTATTAATTCTCATAGAAACAAAAAAACAAATCTGTCTTAATCTATTCTAATAAACCAAACCAAAATATGAGAAAAAAAATTCTATATTTTTATATGTAATT